>JAVQJL010022891.1:0-28751 GCA_036024295.1 Nannoperca obscura | reverse complement strand
ATTCATCTCTTACAAGTTTGATGAGACGTCTTGTTGTTTCCATCATGGTTCTATGCACTTTATGTAAAGCTCTGATCTGGAAGTCGCTCTGGAGAAAAGCGTCTGCTGAATGCCTAAATGTAATGTAACGTAACTGTAGGACTAAACAGGTGGAGTTCACTGTGGGACTGTACAGGTGGAGTTAAGTGTAGTGAACTCACCTTAGAAGGCGGTCCCAGTGATCGACCCTGCCCTCGACCCCGCCCCCTGCCTCTCCCTCTTCCCCTGGGCCGGCCAGGGCCCCGGTGATGGAGGCTCCTGAGACCTACAGCTGCTGCTGGACCCACCTCCACCTGAAGACAAGACAGAAATAATTAGTGCGCAGCTGAAACAGAAATATCATCCTCCCTCCAGATCTCAGCTCTGATTGGTGGATCGGTCTCACTCCGTTTGTTGCCGTGGCAGCAGGTTTGTCCTCCTCCTCCTCCTCCTTCTTCTTCATCTCCTCCTCCTCCTGCTCCTCTTCTTCCTCCTCCTCCTCCTCCTTTCTGACACCTCCTACTGTCATCTCCTGTGATTGGCTGTCGACTCGGGGGGGGCATGGTGTGTCAGGTGGGTTGCCGGGCACATCGGGCTCTCCGTGGGTCGGGTTCAGTTTGTAGTGCCGGTTCAGGCCTCCGGGACCGATGTAGGCTTTGTCGCAGGTCTGGCAGCGATGGGACCGGGACTTGTGGTTGTAGGTGAGGGATGGGGAGGCGCCAGAGGCAGGGACTTCCTTCCTAACGCCCTCCTCCTCCTCCATGCTCATGTCGGAGTAGTCGTCAGAGTCGGACTGGTGGCTGTCGGCCAGGTCCTCCGTCTTTATGAACTTGTAGTCTTTGGCTTTGTACTTCGGGGGTCTGGAGACTCGACCGGATCTGGTCTGGACCTTCACCGCCTTCTTTTCTCTCTTCTTCACCTTCTCTTTTTCCCTATCTCTGTCCTTAACCGCTGGGGGCGGGGTCACCGGGGGCGGGGCAACGGGGGCGGGGCAGGCAGCAGGTGTGGCAGCCTGTACTGGGACCGCCGTGATGACTGCAGGTGCTTTAACGGGTCTCTTACCGGCTGCTGATGTGCCGTTAGCGGGGGGTTTCAGTAGCGGAACGCTAATGGTTTTAGCAGTGGAGGTAGTCTGGACTCTGATGGGGGACATTGCAGTTTTCTGACCCGGACTGGCGGCAGTTCCCACTGATGTCGTCTGACCTGTGAGCTTGTGGACCAACGGGAGCAGAGATCCAACGACGGGGGCAGGGCTCTGCAGCAGCAGCTGGATGGGGGGGTCCCCCGGGTTCTGCTGCAGGAAAAACTGCTGACCCTGCTGACCAACCACAGGCTGGATGTGAATGATCTGAGCACTGCTCATGCTGCCATTGGCCGACAGCTTCACTTGCGGATGATTGACAGCTACACTCTTCTGCGGGGGGGCGGAGCCAGGCTTCATTTCAGGTTTGGGGGGAACTTGGATCTGGATCCTTACTGGCTCCAACTAAAAAGACAAAACAAGAAACCAGATGAAAACTCTGAGGCTGAACCTGTGACACAGCTGCTTCATGGAGAAGAGATCAGGATCTGAGGGAACCAGGTCCAGGCCAACATCTGGTCCCTGCTGCACAGTGTCTCAGTCTCTGAACAGACCTCCATTTATTCTATTTTATGTGTGGAGACGTCAGCTTGGGAGCTGCGTTTTGTTTCAGACTTTTCATTATCAATGCCCTTTTGACTTGTGACCCCTCTGAAAAGCTGGTCTTCTTTCAACCAAAAAGGGATTTTTGACTTCTTTTATCTAAATTGTTTTTTGAGGCCTAAAAAGGTCCAACTCTCCAGCAGGTTGCATGAAAAACTAAATAAGTCTGAAAAAAGAAACCACGGCTCCTCATTTTTACCAAAGAATTTCCAAAATATTTCCATAATATTTTACCTCCACAACTTTATTAAGTCGTTTAAACAGTGAGCATATCGACCATAGGAATATTACGGCAACCATATTCTTATTTCACTAATTTTGCATTGTCAGCACTTGCCACATGGATCAATCTAAAAGTAATGATGCACGTTTTAAATCAGTTCTTTTTGGTGCTTTGCACCTGTCCCAGGAACCAGGTCTCTCTGTATGGAACACATTCACACATTCTGATTGGCTGGACAGGTGCGTTTGTGCCGCACACTACCAGATTAGTTCATATAGTATTAAAGAATATTAGTTAATAATTTCGTAATCAAAGAAAACCTGATAAATGTACATTTGTGAAACAGAACTATGTTTGTTTTTTTCTCTCCTGTCAATCATCTCCTTATCCTGCGACCCCTGGTGGGGCCCCAACCTGAGGGTTGGGAACCCCTGCTATAAGTGAATATTGATAGTTGAGTTTGGTCCTGTTCTGATGGCAGGTGAGCTGAGTGGAGCTCAGTGCAGACACACAAACAGAACCAGGTAGGGGGGGTCAGTCTGGATCAGTCTGGACCACATGAGTCCGACCCTACAGTCAGATTAACCAAAGCGATCTTTAGGTGGACTCCACGTCTGACTCACCTTCTTCTGGACCACCTGGACTGAGCTGCTGGTCTGCATGGCGACCTGCTGGGCAACACTCTTCAGCTGCTGGGAGGCGTTGTTCTGGGTGGTGGTCTTCAAGTTCTGCTGAGGGACCTGAACCTGCTTCTGACCCTGCTGGGCCTGGCTCTGCTGTTTCAGAACCTGCTGGGGGACATGGACCTGCTGCTTCAGGGTCTGGTGGGGGACCTGGACGTGGACCTGCTGTTGGGACTTGGTGACCTGGTTGATGACCTGCTGCAGCTGACTCGGGTCCAAGGCAGTGTTGTGGACCGGGACGGTTTTGACCAGCTGGCTCTGTTGGAGCAGCTGGGCGGCCTCGGAGTCGGAAACCTGGACAACCTGCTGCTTGGTGAGTTGGTCCAGCAGAGCCTGCTGCTCCTCGGCCGTAAGTCCGGAGCCCTCCACCAGGCTGCCGTCCGGCTGCACATAGATGATGGTGGTGTTAACCAGGTCTGAGCCGAGGCCGGTGAACTCAGTGCCCACCAGGATGCTCTGTTCCTCTGGGCAGCTCTGTAAGAAGTCTGCCAGCTGAGCTCCGGACCCTGTCGGTAAAGTCTCTCGGAGCTGACTGGGCTCAGCACCGGACATTGTCAGTGAACGCTCCCTGGGCTGACTGCTCTGGTCGGCGGCCGCTGCTGATACATCCTCCCGGAGTTGGGTGATCTGAGTGGCGCACGCTGACGGTAAACTGTCCCCGGACTGTGTGCACTGAGCGGAGAGGGGCTGAGCCGCGGCCACCGGCAGCTCCGCGGCTGTTATTGTTCTGGTCGAGCCGTTGTCATCCTCGTTGTCCGCCATTTTGGCTGTGAGGCTAACTGTTAGCTTAGCTCAGACTGGGGGCTAGTGGTGGATCAAATCAACCTGATCGTCGATCGATATCACCAAATAAATACTTTGTTATAAAATCTGTGTGTGTTGGTGAATAAAACGCTCCACTGGGATGAAGAACAACATGAACTGGAGCGGTGATAATGAGAGAAGGTAACGGATAGCTGGGGGCGTTTTGTACTAGCCTAGCTTAGCCGTCAGCAGGAGCGGGAGCGCGGAATTCCCGGACCAGCGCGATCACCGGACCGGAGTCTTTTATATTAAACGTTTCAACGTTAATAATGTTTTAAATGCAAAATATAAATGCGAACAGAGGTACTTGGGCAGCTACTTATAAATATATATGTTTAAATATAATTCAGATTTGTTGTAAATAAACATAAAATATGTAATATAAATGGATTTGGTCTGTTAATTAAATTTAGAAACTCATGTTAGGAAGTGATCATGTCCATTTAGGCGTTGTTTCACAAATATAAAACTAATGTCAAACCATTTTTATAGATGTATTCATGTGTTGGATGTTATTCTATATGCAACATTTTCCACTCCTCCCATCAAAGTAAACAAAGGTTTTGTGTAATGTAATGTTATTTTTTTATCGGTTTAACCAGCCTGCCCCTTTAAAACTATTATTTCAAGTTGCAAAGCTAATGCTAATGCTTGATGCCTTAAGAGTTTAAATGGAAGAATAAATATAGTTTCCATGTTTTCCAAACAGCAGTTACCGAGTTTCCGCTTCCTGTCATTCATTTATTACTGCTTATAAAATTATCCTCCAGCTGCAGAATATAATTAACGAACAGATTAAAGTCAGTATGATCTACAGAAAGTCTGTACTTTAGTGGGTCAGTTGGAATAGAATAAAAAACAAAAAAGGACGTTAAAACAGAAGTAGTTATTCGGTGTCCTGTCGGTAGGTGGCGCGGTTTGTTGACAGCAGGTCAGTTTGAGAGCTGTCAAACAGGGCGATGTCACCTCTCAATTCTTTGATATCTTGCTGTAATTACAACATCTGCAACAACATCTGATCAGGATCCTTCACTGTAAACTCTGAGTAAGCGACTCACGGTCTTCTTCCTGCTGCTAACCTTAGCCTACCCTGCTAACATTGAACTAGCTGGTTTCATATGATGCTAGCTAGTCTGTGCTCTGCGTCTGAGAAGCTAACTCCGTAAACACAAAGGTGTTTGAAGTTGTTGACATGATGTAGTTTGTTGGTGGTAAATGTAAATGTTCCGAAGAGCTGCGGAGCTAACGTTGATCTGACGGTGCCTTGTCTCCCTTAGAGACAGCGTCACAAACTCCGTTACAAAAGGTCAATATAATATTGATCTAAAGTTGGGCTGAAATCAATTTACTGCAAAGCAAGGTGTAACATTTCTTACACTTCAATAAATTGTTCAGTTTAATTCGGTACATGTCTGATCCACAGAACAGCGTTTAAATGATGTTAAACCCCAGCTATTTACGTTTGTTCCCTCTTCGTTGCCTCCCTCCGTGACTCTGCAGCTAAATCATACAGCCCTATCATGTATTGTTGTAGGATGCTTAATGCCGTTACCTTAAATAAATCCAAACGACTTGAATATCTCGCTTTGACAGTATTGCATGTTGTCAGACAAAGAGCAAGGCACTAAACTGCTGATTTTGGTAACCGAATTTGTTGCAAGGTTCTCCAGCTGATCAGGGAGCAGAACGTTCGTCACACCAAACTTCATTAAACAAAATGTCAGTTTTACGTATCTCTTCATCAGAACTAAAATATGTTCACCACAAAACATGACGTGAGACCTCCAACTATTAGACAGTGTTCTCTTTAATTCGGTGAAAGTCTGGTCCACCAAACACGTTGAAATGATGTTACATTTAATAGTTTACGTTTGTCCACGCAGTTCCTCTGCTCTTGTGAGAGACTAGTGCAGCAGAAACAACAATTAATAAATATACCTGAACGTTCCTTTGAGGAAAACGTTTAATTGCGTTAAGTAAATCTCAACAACTAACGATGTTTTGTTTTACCACTATTGTATGTCGGCAGATAATAAGAAAACGGAATGGTAAAATATTGGAGTTTGATGCACAGTTCCTTTCAGACGGATGTTTTAATGCGCGTCTCTGGTTCATTTGAAGTGTTTTTGAATGAAGGTTTTGAACTGACTTTCAGGACCAGAGTCCAGTTCGGCTGAAGCATGGCGGACCAGCTGACCCCGCCGTCTATCCTGAGAGAGTTCTGCCCGCTCTACTACCTGCTGAACGCCATCCCAGCCAAGGTACTGACCCGTTCCAAACCAGGCTAAAACCCAGCCAAGGTACTGAATGGGTCTAAACCAGGCTAAAACATAGACCGTCTGTTAACCAAAAACAACAACAATGGTTTTTGTTGCATTGTTGGAAAGAGCCTGAGAAATGCTGGAAATGCAGCTGCACAGTGAATGTTTTAAGATAAGCGCCAAGTTCCCGTTGTATTTTAATCTACAGACCCACAAAGTATAGCACCTGCAAATGTCAGGAGAGTTAAACCGTAGCACGCCTTTGCTAAATAACTAGGAAAATAAAGAGAAAATGCAGACAATTGTTGCCGACAATTTGTGCCAAATGTTAATGGACAATCTGGGGGTGTCATATAAAACTCAAAGAGCTAATGTTCAGTGCAATGTGCTTCCGGTGGCTCGACGTGATGTGGAATATCTTCAGGCTGGTCTTGATATTGTCCTTGAAGCTGGGGCCTCGCAGACCTTCCTTCAGCTGACAGTACAGGTTTGTGGAGACGTGTCTCGGATTTGTGGATGAGATGAACAATCCTTCAGAGTTGGTGCTGCATTATTGTGGTGGTGATGCTAGTCATGTTGGTTTCCTCAGGAACACTGATGTTGGTGCACCTGTCCTCTCAGCTCGTCCTCTGAATCTTTCATAAGAATCTTTTGTGGTGGTGTTCCACTTTTATGGTGGGCTGCTTAGGTGGAGGCTGATGTAGGTCTTGGGTCATTGTGGGCCCTGTAAGCCTTGTCAAAGGCGATCAGGATGCCCTGGAGGTCTTCTGCAGAGTGTGTTACAATATTTGTAGTTTCCACAGTGAACAGCTCTGACTGACATACCATCATGTAGAAGATATTCTCGTGTACTTTGTGTTATGGCATCTGTGCCTTGATAGCATGCTCCGCAGAGCCTGGCTGTCATGTCATAGGCCTTTGTCAGGTCTATGATAGGCTGCCTTTGTTCATGGCATTTTTCCTGGAGTTGGTGTACTGAACCTCTGGACGGGCAGTCGCCACACTGATTGCAGTAGTTCTTCCACAGACAGTGGTAGCATCGGTTTGCCTGTTGAGCAAGATGCCTGTGTAGTTTACGCATTCAGCATTGTCCCCCTTTTTAAATATGGTCACTCTTTGAGCATCCCTGAGCTCTGAGGGAAGTTCTTTTTCCCAGACCTCAGACCTTGAGAAACAGGGCAGGATCCAGGTAGCGTGAGCAAAGTGGATCCTGCCACTGGCTGATTGCCATGGGATACAGGATTATAGGTTTGATTCCCTTTTATGGAGGATGCCTGTGCATGACTTTGTTTAACGTGGGGACAGTGGTGCACAGACCACCCGGCCCTTGACAGAACAGGATCAGGATCCAGTAACAACTGATTTCAGAAACTTTATTGTAATTTTACATTATACAACAAAATTAAAAAGTACATCCTTTGCAGTATATGTTCACTCAAACTCAAACAGCCACAGAAGACAGAGTAAAAAGATAAATACAACATGTTTACAATCACTTCAAGGATTTTACCGCTGTCGGGTAAAAGCTGTTCTTTAGTCTGTTTGTCCTTGCTTTCATGCTTCTGTACCGTCTGACAGCAGCAGCTCAAACAGACTGTGGCCAGGATGAGAGGAGTCTCTGATAATGTTCTGGGCCCTTTTGAGGCACCGGGAGTCGTGCAGTTCCTCCAGTGTGGGGAGAGTACAGCCAATGGTTTTCTGGGCTGTGATGATGACCCTCTGGAGGGCCTTCTTTTGGGCTGCTGTGCTGCTGCTGAACCAAACGCAGATACCGTATGTTAAGATGCTCTCAATAGAGCAGCGGTAAAAGGATACCAACAATCTCTGTGCAATGTTATTCTTCCTGAGCACTCTCAGGAAGTAGAGTCTCTGCTGGGCCTTTTTCAGCAGCTCAGCGATGTTCGTGCCCCAGATCAGGCCCTCCTCCAAGTGGACCCCCAGGAAGCAGAAGTCTGTGACCCTCTCCACCCAGTCCCCGTTAATGGAAAGTGGCAGCATGTCCGTTTTGTTTCTCCTGAAATCAATGATAAGCTCCTTGGTCTTGGATATATTAAGGAGCAGGTTGTTCTCCTTGCACCACACCGTCAGCTGTTCCACCTCCTCCCTATAGGCGGACTCATCCCCCCCTGAAATGAGCCCCACTACCGTGGTGTCATCAGCGAACTTGACGCTGGAGTTACTCTGGTGGGAGGGGGTGCAGTCGTAGGTGTACAAGGTGTAGAGAAGGGGACTCAGCACGCAGCCCTGAGGGGAGCCAGTGCTGAGGCTGAGTGCTGAGGATGTGTGGGCCCCACTCTCACCCTCTGTAGGCGACCAGTCAGAAAGCTGTTAATCCAAAGGCAGGTGAAGAGTGGAAGCCCGAGGTCCATCAGCTTGGTCATCAGTCTGTGAGGGAGGATGGTGTTGAACGCCAGCCAGGCAGAGCTCCCCTGCTGCTCCAGCTGGGACAGTGCAGCATGGAGAGTAGTAGCCACAGCGTCCTCTGTAGATCTATTTGCCCGGTAAGCAAACTGGTGTGGGTCAAGAAGTGGAGAAAGGAGTCCTGTGATGTGATTTTGGACTAGTTTCTCAAAACATTTCATCATCACCGGGGTTAGTGCTACTGGACGATACTCATTAAGACCAGTGATGAGGGATTTCTTGGGCAGGGGGACTATGGTGGAGGATTTCAGGCAACTGGCCACCCTTTTCTACTGTAGCTTTCAACCACCTTCCAGCTGTTGTGATGCTCCCCTAAAGTCAGCCATCATCCTACGCTTGTTCCACTGTTGAGGTCTTGGTTGGGTTGTTCTTTGTCAGAGACCTTCCCCTTGACCTTCTCCTCCATGGGTGAACCTACCAGGAGCATAGCTCCAGACAGCATCGCTCTCGAGATCCTCCTCTAGGGTGACAAACCATGGATAGGAACATGATTCACACAGAGAAGAGAAAGAGACGATCCAGAAGAAGATCCAGATCCAAAACATCTTGGTTTCATAGTTTTACATGTGTTATTCTGCCCATTTATATCATAATATTAATTATGATTGTTAATTTTGATGATGATATTAATATGAATGATAATATTAATTATCTCCGGCAGGTGCAGCGTGGGTTCAGGTCTGTCCTGGTCTACCTGACAGCTTTGGACAGCAGCAGTGACTTCCTGGCGGTGGGCAGCAGCATTGGCATGCTCTACCTGTACTGTCGCCGCCTCGCACACATGAACAAGTACAGCCTGGAGGTCAGAGCTATTCTTCTCTGGTGCTCACTCTGTTTTTACAGGAAGTCTAGCTGGGTCCTGGCTCCGTCCTCAGTAGGGCTATCACTTTGTATTCAAAGTTCAAACTATTGTTCAAACGTGTGAAATATGAAATATTCAAATTGTAATGAGTTCAAACTTTACAGTCTGTGTGGGTGCGTGGTGTGTGTGTAACAGGGAAAGAGTGATGCAATCACGGCTGTGAAGCTGCTCAGCTGTTTTGATGATCTGGTTGCTGTGGGAACAGCGTCTGGTCGAGTGGCCGTCTTCCAGCTGGTGTCTCCACTTCCTGGTCGAAACAAACAGGTGAGAGGTTCGTCAGGTGTTCTATTAATTTATGATTTTAATAAAACTATTTGATATCCGTGTACATTTCACGACCCATATCCTCTGCTTCAGAACAATGCGAACATGACAATCGAAAAACGTGCCTATCTGTCTGTGTCAGTGGTTGATAGCTGAAAGCTCTGGCTCCCATTCTACTTTTAGAGGAACCACAAGGAACCTGCATTCTGAGAGCGCAGTGCTCTAGTAGGGTGATAAGGTACTATGAGCTCTTTGAGATATGATGGTGCCTGACCATTAAGTGCTCTGAAGGTGAGGAGAAGGACTTTACAGGGAGCCGGTGTAGAGAAGATAATAATGGAGAAATATGATCCCCCTTCCTGGTTCTTGTCAGTAAACGTGCTGCAGCGTTCTGGATCAGCTGGAGAGTCTTAAGGGACTTATTGGTGCAGCCCGAAAATATGGAGTTGCAATAATCCAGCCTAGACGTAACAAATGCATGATTTTTTAAATAACTAACTAACATTTATATCTGTATTATTATTATTGATGATTTCACCTGCATCATAACTAACAAGATAAAAGCTAAATGACCTCTGTCGACAAGATGACGTGACGTCGGTGCCTGCTGTTTGATGCTCCTGGTCCAGGTGGTCCAGGTGTTTCAGGTGTGACTGAACCTGGATGGAGCAGCTCTCAGGTGAGGCTCTACTTTTGTTGCCTCCTTCAGAAACTTGATTCTTGAGTTTTCACTTTGTCGTGTGACCCCCCCGCCTGTGTTTTCCTACTTCCTGTTGTAATGTGGAACAGAGAGAAGTTCAGAAATGTGCTGAATGTTAAAAATGTTTCTTCAGACAGAAACTGAGTTACAAAACCAAAAGTTCTTCTTCCGTTTTCCTCTGAAATTTGAAAACATCAAGTTTATCTTATGGATTCATGTGTAGGTAGATTCCTTCCTGTTCAGTGGAAACTTTGTATCTCCATATTCAATTCAATTCAATTTTATTTATATAGCGCCATATCATAACAAAGTTATCTCAGGGCACTCATATGTTTGTGATGATAAGTTAAATCTTTACTTTCAGGGTGTACAGGGTGGTGTGGGCGCAGGGTGGAGTGGGTGTGGGCACAGGGTGGTGTGGGCGCAGGGTGGAGTGAGTTTGGGCACAGGGTGGTGTGGGCGCAAGGTGGAGTGGGTGTGGGCACAGGGTGGTGTGGGTGTGGCCACAGGGCATAGGGTGGAGTGGGCGCAGGGTGGAGTGGGTGTGGGCTTAGGGTGGAGTGGGCACAGGGTGGTGTGGGTGCAGGTTGGAGTGGGTGCAGGGTGGAGTGGGTGTGGGTACAGGGTGGTGTGGGTGCAGGGTGGAGTGGGTGTGGGTAGAGGCTGGGGGCAGGAGGGTGGAGTCTAGCTGCTGGTTAACAGAGAGGAAGTCGTCTCCTTCAGTCTGAACAACAACAGACAAAGATGAAGGTTTATTCTGTGCTGCTGCCGCTCGCTGTCTGCTGCTGCTGCGCTGCTGAAGGTCAGAACACTATTTATTAATGTTATCAACTGTTTATTCAGTCTATGAAGGTGTTTGGTTGACAGGAATAAAAGTTAAATCAGATAAAATATTACTGTAAAACACGTAAATACATTTTAACTGTTGTGTGACAGTAATGTCTCTAAAACATCATTTATAAAAGTACAAATCAAAACAGAGACGAGGTCAGCACTTTCTCTCTATGGTCAGGAAGTGATTTCATAAATAATGATTTGCATTATTGATCAAGACAACTGACCATATCTAACACAAAAACAATTTACGATATTCGTGCAACAGTTGTGCTGAATTAACGCCTTGCTTATTGATCAGATAAATATGGATCAATATCAAATGAAGCAATCAAGGCTGAGCAGGTGTCAGAATCCCCTCAGCGTCTCGTGGACTCAGGGTCCCCTCAGGGTCCCCTCAGCGTCTCGTGGACTCAGGGTCCCCTCAGGGTCTCGTGGACTCATGTCTTATGACGGTAAATCACTGCCATGCAAATGACATCCTTGCGAGTGCAACCCTAAGCACTTGTGAGTGAGCAGGTGAAAGGGCTGCTTGTCCCGTTGTGTCCCATCAGTCATCTAATGGACTCATCTAAACTTACTACGTGTAAATGACAAATTATACATAAATATAACGAGATAATAATTCGTGCTTCTTCTACTATCAGACGGTTGTAGAGTGGATGTAAACATGTTGCCGTGGTAACCAGTTCCTCCACCACTCCCACAAAGTCCTCAACAAAGAAGAAGTGAGACGAGGAAGTGGGAGAAAGAGACCCTCCAACACACACACACACACACACGTTATCCTAGTAAGTGTGTGTGTGTGTGTGTGGTCTCTCGCAGAAAATGTGTTTCCTGACTCTCTGAGGTTTCATCACACCACCAACCCCCCCACACTGAAACCTCTTAACTGCAGGACTTTCTCCAAAACCAAACCTGGTATCTCCATGTTTTTGAACCTCATTCAGACTAACAAAAACAACCAGCTCTCAATAACACTTCTGATCATTAATCAATGAGTCATTATCAAACTGTCCCTTTCTTCAGCCGTTGTCTTTTCTATCCGAGTCGTCAGGTTTTCCACTCTTTTATCAGGTTTTATTGATCAAATGATCAATATTCATGTCAGTAAAGTCCCTGTCCTACTCAGGACATCTTCATCATCAATTAAATACTGTTCATCCTCAGACACGGATATAATAATAATAATAATAATAATAATAATAATAATAATAATAATAATAAAAATCGAAGTAAGTGGTTTAATAAACTGAGAAGTCAGCTGAACTTTTCTGCTCCTGAAAAGAGAAACTGTGGAGATACGAGGTTTGCACATTCTGACAGGAGACATTAACTGTGAAATTATTCTGTCCATTATACAATTATAAAATACAACTATTGTTTATAATTCTGTTAACATCGTTAATAATCTAAGTCAGCCTCAGGGGACTGATATACATTACACTATATATAAATGAATGAATATATAAATGTATATACAGTATATGTCCAGTATATACCACAGGTTTATATATATATATATATATAATCCTGCGGTAAGAGACCCTGGAAGTGAGGTTTTGAGCTATGAGTCACTAACGCAGTCAGAAACTGAGTTTAAAGACTCAGACTCCCAAAATGCTTCAGGAGGGATTCTACGTTCTAAAAGTGTTTTCTTTGGTTTTAATGTGAAGTTTACACACACTGAAAGTGGAAGTGTAGTGTGTGACAAATAAACATCAACAAACATCAACTTCATTAAAACCTAAAGAATAATAAAATGTATTTACTGACAGGAAGCTGAAGAACATAATCAGACCCCATGGTGATGTCATATTTAAGGGTTAGTGACACTGTGAGCTGTTCACAGGTTTCACACAATTCACGTTTCAAATGTCATATAGTACTTTATGAATTCAATAAGTCGAGGATCAATAAACACGCAGAGATTCTGTCTGAACTTTACACACACACACACACACACATTGGTTGTTTCACTTCTGTTTTTCTCGGATTGTGAAACTCAACATGAATCTTCAACTGTCACATGAAGCTTCACAACAAATCTGTCTGATTAGAACTGATTTTTGATCATAGCAATTGATCGATCAGTCTGACTAGATCATTAGGAACCGTCTGAAACATCAGCTGAGGTTTAGTTTGGTAATAATCAGGTTTAGCCTGTATGTTATCAATAACTGTGAATGATTGGCTGCTTGTTTTAGGTTTTATGTTAGAGTGACAGCAGCAGTTCATGTTTCTGTTGTAATCAATAATCAAGCTTGTGTTCAGGGTTCTATCTTCATCTCCCGCCATCACTTTAATGTATTGTTGAGTTTTAGGGCACTGCGGTGTTAATGGGCAGCATCATAGTTAGTCAGGAGAACCACAGCATCAGCGTGTGTTCTTCATAGCCAGTCTGTGGTTGTTTACCTGTATAATATGTTACCTGCATAAACTCACTGCAGTTTAAGGACAAATGTTAATGCCTTACTTTACTGTTTTATTAACAACCATATCGAGAATGTTTAGTTAGCAAGTTAGCGGTAGCAGTAGCCAATAGGCCATGCCGTTATATTGAGTTGAAATCATTCGAGTTGAGCTGTAAAAGGTATGTTAGTCCCAAGTGAGCCTCAGAGGATGTGTAATATTTTTTTGTATTATTTTGAGAGTTTATTTTGTTGAATCAGACAATGAGAATCTCTCTGTATGAATTAGAAACAGAAAATGCTGTATAGCATATTATTTTCATATTTTTTTGAATGTGTTTAATGTGTGCCAATAAGACATCTTTTTGGGCTACCACACCGTCCATTCACAAATCTACGTCTGGGTCACAGCTTGTGATAAAAACATGGCTACAGCATCTGTCAGCTAATGCCTGAGACACCAGCCAATTAAAGAAAACACATGTCTAAACCCCCTCAACTCTTAATTGAATGTGACTTCAGTCGTCTTCACTGCAGGTGATTACCATGACAACCCACCTGCAGCCATGACGATAGGTGCTGCCCAGTCACCCGTCCAACCAGAAATCCACCTCAAAGGTCCAGGCTTGGACACACAGCCCCCCAGGGTGTTGGATCAGCAGATATAGGAGCTGTGGAGGAAGGAGGTCCTGGATCTGCTGAAACAGCTGGTCCTGGTCCAGAAGGAGGTTTCCAAAGGACAGGTCCAGGTGGTCCAACTGCTTGGCATGCTGGGAACTCAGGTGGGCCTACTTTAGTTCAAGTTTAGTTTAGCTTAGCTTAGCTTAGCTTGTCTTAGCTTAGCTTAGCTTAGCTTAGTTTATCTTATCTTATCTTAGCTTAGTTTAGTTTACTTTAGTTAATCTCAGGGTTAGTTTAGGTTAGACCAAGGGGTTCAAGTGGCTCATTCAGACATCTTCAGTATTATTATTTTAGCTGTTTGGCGTTTCAGACTCGGTCTCACTTGCAGGCTGGACTTCAGAACAGATATGCCATAACGAGTCTTGACTACGCTGGTTTAATCTGGTCTGAGCTAAAGAAAATTATTCTAATAATCAATCTGAATTGTTCCACCGTTAAACTGATGAACAAGATCCCATACAAATTATCTCATCAACAGCAGACATAACATCTGGTCTGATCCAGTTTAACTGAACTTGTTCTGATGTGTCCTCAGGGTTCCCACCAGATCCAGGATCTGCAGAATGTGGCACGTCACCAGAGTCTGCTGGTTGAAAACCATCAGGCTTTACTGCTGCAGACTTCCTGCATCGCTAACCAGCTGCAAGAAATCACCAAGAAAGCTCCTGCTGCCCCATCAATCACTGCTACCAGCCAATGAGATCCTCCGTTTGTACTGCCAGTGACACGTTGTAAACCAGCCAATAAGGTTGACTTGTTCATATTGAGCTGGTTAATGATTCTGATTGTTTTATTCCAGCTTTATATCAGTTGTTAACCACTAACGTACCTGTTGTCAGTCAGCTAATCAATACATTTAAACAATGACAATCAAACTTACAATAGTGTTGCTGACATCAGAGCAGCCCATTCAATTAGCAAAACTGTTTGTTGCTGTAATTTAAGTGTAATTTCAATGATTTTAAAATAAAGTCATGTTATATCATCTATCCAGTGGGAGTGTTTCTGTGTATCATAGCATACTGACACCTGAGGTGTGACTGTGTATCAGTAGTATCATTTAGTTCTGTGGCGTCAGTCCTGCCTTTACGTAATCACTTCCATTCAGACTGAAATATCTCAACTGCTTTTGGGTGGATTGTTATGAAAATGGGATCCAACTCCTGAAGGAAATATCTTTAGCTGCTGTCTAGTGTTGGTTAAACTTTATGCAAATATCCTCTGAGGTGGGGGAGCAAAAACCAAACAGCTGCTTTTGTTTCCCTAGTGGAAAAGAAGCACAGCTGTTAGCAGACGACTGCAGTATGGCGCTGACAGGAGGCTAAAAGCAAAGAGAGCTGCGACTTTGAGTCTGTATGTGTGAACAACCTGTTGGACTAACCCAGACAGAAAAGGTGCCACAAAAAACAAAAGTAGGAACTGAAAGCAAGGTCATCTTATACCTCACACACAGCCGTTTGTTAATAT
Source organism: Nannoperca obscura (assembly GCA_036024295.1). Classification (NCBI taxonomy): domain Eukaryota; kingdom Metazoa; phylum Chordata; class Actinopteri; order Centrarchiformes; family Percichthyidae; genus Nannoperca; species Nannoperca obscura. The sequence goes on along the minus strand of JAVQJL010022891.1, from coordinate 13,438 downwards.
GCCAGATATTGATTAGCTCCACAGAGTAACTCTCCACATTGTGTGTGGCCAGGATTTGTAGCCACATGTGGCCATGTGTTGTCGTCATGTTGTTGTGTTTCAGAGTTGTTACTGAACTGATTGTTACAGTTTGTTTGTTTCAGATCTTCCTGATCCTCCGTTGATCTGCCTAAACTCTGACTTCCTGCCAAACCAAACTGAGGTGGTCCTGACCGCCGGCTCCGGCTTCACCCTCCGTTGTTATGGTAATGGTTCGATCCGTTGGTCCAGCACTGCGTTCTCTCTAATGTACGAGGACCAACTGCGAGACCCAGTGGAGGTAACGCAGTCGGACCCAAGACACACCGGGAGGTACCGCTGTGGGTACACCAACCAGAGCCTGGAACATCTGGACACCTGGATTCAGCTGTATGTCAAAAGTAAGATTAGCTGAGGTCACACCCCCTGTCAGAGGGCTGAGTCCTGGTAGACTGAAGCCATACGTACCATCACGCTGTCGGTTTGTTAGCATTTGTGTTGCCAGTCACAGTCGAATATTCTGAACCGTACTGATGATCACAGAAATAAAACGACAGCTTACCTTGTGTTGATAATCCAAATGTCTATTTTCCAACATGAAGTCACCTTCGATAGATTTATCACCAAGTCAACCAAACGAGGTTCTTTGCTTGCTACGTTTCCTGTTTCTGTTGGAAAAATACCTTTAGATTATCAGAGCTAAATGTTCACGACTCACCTGCTGCTAAGATTTTGTAGCATTCATCATCTGCTAAGAATGATTTCCCATAATGACCCTCTCTTAGACCCAACTGACCCCTCCAGCATGTTCGTCACACCTCGCAGCATCCCTGATGTCAAGGAGGGCCAGGATTTCCTATTCAAGTGTCTGTTGACCGACCCGTCCGTCACTAACCTCACCCTCCAATCAGAGGGCAATGCTGGGGGCAGGGGGCGTGGCCTGCCCCAGGGCATGAAGGTGACCTTTGACCCCCACAGAGGAGCTCTGATCCAAGACCTACAGAGGTCGTTCAGTGGACGCTACGTTTGTTCAGGCTGGAAGGATGGAAGGCAGTTCAGATCCAGACCGGTTGACCTGCTGGTGGTCCCCAGTAAGACCTGTCTAGATGTCTACATGTCTGTTTGCATACCAGTCTGTTCACCTATTGACCTGTCCCCAAAAAGGCCTGCATGCCTGTCTGACTGTCTGTCCGATTTTGTGTCTAACTACCTATCTGTCAGTTACCCTGATTGTGGTCCCCAGTGAGACCTGTCTGTCTATATACCTGTTTATCTACCTGTCTGACTGTCCGTACATGTTGCTGTTTACCTGTCGACCTGCTGGTGGTCTTTCAGTGAGACCAGTCTGTCTTTTTGTCTTGAGTTATCTTATTTCCATTTCTACCTGTCTCCCCAATGACCTGTCTGTCTGCTTCTGCCTACCTGTCTGTCTTTAGGGCTGCGTCATCCTCCCTCCTTGTCTATCAGTCAGCATGAAGTTGTCCGACTGGAAGGAGAGAAATTAGAGGTCACCTGTCTGATTAGTAACCCCTCCCATTTCTGCACCCTCACCTGGACACACCTGAACACAAAGGTCAGAGTTCAGAGGTTACCTGTGTGTCTCAACTCCTGATAAAGTGTCTGTTTTGATATTCATTGGTTGTTTGGTTTGTTCCAGACACCGAACATTACTGTCAACCGTCTCTATAGCAACGGCCGCCTGTACATCAACAGCACACTGACAATCTCTGCTGTCAGGTTGACGCACAGCGGAAACTACACCTGTACTGCTGTCAATGAAGCTGGAAACACCACGGAAACCGCGCAGCTCAGAGTTCTGGGTAAAAACATTTGGTAGAAACAAAAAGAATAACTAACTTATAATAATAACTTCTAAATCCACTAAATGATCCTGAAGATTTATGTCTCTCTTCTTCCTCTTCTTCTTCACCAGATGGTCCCTACCTGAGGATCTACCTGCAGACAATGCAGCCTGCTAACGCTAACAACAAGACCAGAGGAGTCAATTGGGCCTTGGTTGCTAACATTAGTAGCATGCCAATGAAGTTGCAAAGAGAGATAGAAGCTAACATTAGCATTGGTTCACTGGAAGTGAATGGGAAACTTATTGCTAATGTTAGCACCAATAGAATGAATGGGAATGGTGTTAGCAATGCTAACATTAGCGGGAGCAACACAGTGGAGGTGTATGAAGGTCGAGATGTGATGCTTACCTTTGTGACAGAGGTGTATCCTCCAATCAGGAACCAGCACTGGACGACCCCAACACACCTCATCAACAAAAACAACAACACAGTTTACCAGGAAAGCTACACTGCTAATGGCAACAGGTTAGCTAGCTAACAGCTGCAGGCTAACATGTTAACACCTACAGGCTAGCATTATCAGATTTCCACTGCAGGTCAAACTGACAATACCATCTTGAGGTTTGTTAAGGTGGGAACATTGGTGTTAAAGTTTGTTAAGGTGGCATTTCTTACGTTGCAGGTTGAAGGCGAGTTTGTTGCTGTTGCGGGTTCGTCAAGAGGATCGAGGTCGATACTCGTTCCACTTTTCCAACTCATTCTTCAGCAGCTCGCAGAACATTGACCTCAAAATTTATCGTAAAAACTTTTGATCTTCCTCCTTTTTCCTTCAACCTCTTCCTTCTCTTTTCCTTCCTCAACATTTTACATTTACATTTAGGCATTTAGCAGACACTTTTATCCAAAGTGACTTCCAAATAAGAGCTTTACATAAAGTGCATAGAATCATGGTCGAAAACAACAAGATGTCGTATCAAGGAGCTGATTCCACCACTGGGGGGCGAGGTAGGAGAAAAAATATAGGAGAAAATATATAAAATGTTTAGACTGTAGTTGCCTGCACAAATAAACAGTAACCAAAAACGTGTCCTTCTCGACACTTTGTGTCTCCCAGTATCATAACCAGGTTGTTTGTCATCAACAGGGAAAAATGAAACAAGAAGTATAATGATTAAAACAATTATATTTCTTAAAAATGCAGATATTGTTTATTATCCTGTAACTGCATTTTTTAAAAATATATTTGAATCAGGGAGAAAGAAACACAGGTTCAAAACTGAACGCACACCTCCCATGAGAGCCTTCTTGTTTTTCTTGAGTTAAACGGTATTTCTTTACACTGCAGGGGTATTTTTGGTCACACCTTCCACAGCAGTAGTGTCATGGTAGAAACCATCCGTGTCCCAGTAGCTGCTGCAACATATGAAACACAGGGTCATGGTGAAGAGTAGTGAGGGTGAGAGATTAAGGAGTTACAGTATAACATGCACTGATAAGATTAACAGTTTCATGACTGGGGAAGTCCTAAAGATCCAAAAACCTGTTGAAAAAAAACAGCAGGATCACACACAAAACACACACTGGACAGAAAACTGCTATGATGTTGTGTAATAAGGAAATAACTTTTGACTCTGCAGTGAGACTATTGTTTTAACTTGTCTGTCTGTCCCACCCTACAGCATGTAGCCTAACAACATTCCTTACGTCACGTGAAAGACTTACCACTGAATCATTTATGAGGTGCTGGATTCTAACACATTGATTTTTGTTCTAACACCTACTGCTGCTGATCCCTGATTACAAAGAATGCAGCCTGGATGGTAATAAAGGAAACCTGTGACATTTAAACCAACTTGTATAGAAACTCTGGCCACAGGTAGGTCTAGCATTGATACATTTCAGTTTCTACTGTATGTGAACGCAAAACACTCGGCCTCCACACACTCTCTCTCTCTTCATGGTAATATTCACCCTCTTGACTTACTTGTATTTCTTCAGTTTTAGTTTTTTTAGCCATGCAAGTCTTGACTGAAGTATCTCAAAGACTATTGTATGTATTACCATCATATTTGGAACAGGCATTTATGTTCCCCTCAGGATGAATTGTACTAACTCTGGTGATCCCCTGACTTTTCATCATAGCGCCATCATCAGGTCAAAATGTGAATTTGTCTAATACTTTAGTATGACTTTATACTTGCTAAAGTAACGACATTCCCATCAGCCTTAGCTGAGTCTGGTGCTAATTGCTAAATGTTGCGCAACAAGGTACAGGTGAGAACACAGACCAAGGATTTCAAAATAAAACAGGAAACATCAACTCAAGTTCAGGGACCATGACAATAACTTTCTAAAAGGAACCATTCTTCCTCAAAAGTACTTTGATATGATTTGTATTTTCACTTGAATGAAATCTTGAATCTAAGAATTTTACTTTTTTTTTTACTTCATGTTCTGTATACTGTATATCTGTCCCACTAAATCTGTCCACCATGTTCATTAAATGTCTTACCTCTGACAGTATGTGTCCTTGTGCTTTTATCATGTTTTTTTTTTACACATCTCTTTGATAAATGTTCCTCGTTATGTATTCACTTACAATTTAAGTTCTTCTTTGTGCACTTTGAGTTACCAGATTAAATTCTGAAAATTCAATAACCGAAGTTAGGGAAAAACAAAAAATATATATTTTATTGAAGTCTGCAGAAGTGGTGGGTTTTTAACAAAATAATAGTCATGTACATATATTCTCAATGTAGCATCAATGACAATTATTCTTGAAGAGAAACACAGAGAACAAGAATAAATCTCGGCTGGTATGTCTTTCACAAACACAAATGGCTATAATCCACACCCACAAATAGAACTGAAGACCCAACAGACTGAAATCACAGGCAAAACACATTTAAAAGGCAGATTTCAGACAAAGCCTACAATGACGTACACAAACACATTGCTCACAAATTAACAGTTTTGTAAATTACAGATTTGTGGGCTCATCAGGCCCCTTTCCTTAGCTGACATGTCAGCTGGTCAAATAAAATAAGCCACAGCATAAATGTGACTGAAAGGCATTCTGAAAGCTGTACCCGTGATACTCAAATATACGTTACTGTGTTCTCTGACCATAAACAGAGTCTAAACAAAGGATGTTGAAAAGTTAGTAGTTTCAGACAGGGTGGCTGAAAAGACCAATGTCTGGCTCGTCACATGAGCTATGACTGTACTTTTCCAAGTTCTGCTGGATCATAAGAAACTTTTGTAAACCTATTGTCAAGTATTTTCAGTCAGCAGAAAGCAGAATTGAGGGCTTTGTTGCAGAAAAACACAAAGCAAAGCGAGAAAGGCTTATTAGCTTTTGAATATATAAAAAAACTACAGACTACTTATTCCAAACCTGACTGCTATGCTGGTACAGTCCAATCGAGGCAACGGTGATGACATTTTCCACAAAAAAAGCAACTTTTATGATTTGACAAGGCAAATGACACAATACTGAATAAGACATTTAAAGGATTCATAACATGCACAGTTTGGTTTGTAACCAAAGGAAATAGTCTATATTACTATTAATAGTAATAGAAAGTCTAAATCTTACACAATTCGATGGTGCAAGCAATGTTGAACACAGCACACTGCAAAATAATGTGGCCAGTTGAAGTGAATGTACAAGTTACACAACACTTTGTGAAACAAACAAATCATGGATAACAAGAAATTTTGTTTTAAGTGTTGACACACTTTAGCTTGATAAAAGTAATACAAATAAGAAGGCACAATTGTTTCTTGCATTTTGTAAGTATAACACCTTTTTTTTTTTACTTGACTATGTGAATGTTTGGTTGTTGACTGTAAAGAAACAAAAAACTTTGGTAATTTCATTTAAAGCTGCTGATAAATTTCAGGTCAGTTACACGTTATAAGACAGGTACATGAAAACAATGAACGAAAACAGCCTGACCAAAAAAAGAAAAAGAAAAAGTGAAATGGTACATGAATACATAAAAAATGTAAGGTGAACTTCCCCTGTTTGTTAAATTGACATGATGAACGTTCCCTTTTTCTTGAACACTATTCCCCTCTGTTACCCTCTGAATATCTGTAGTCAGCGGACAATGACATGTATCCTTTCCATCATAAATCCTTTAGGGAGAAGGATTACACTGTTTGGTTTTGATTTGTTCCCAAGTAAAACATTATATGCCTTCCAAAACACCAGGGGCAAAAAAACATAAAATAAAAATAAAAAGGTTTAAAGCACTTTTACCGGCCTAAAATACACTGGCAGAAAGCAATGAGATTATGGACAGCGACCACCAAAACTCCAAAGTTTCCCTACTAAGTCTGACTGCAATCGCGGTAGATTGTGAACTAAGAGGTCAGGCAGGTTCGGCCTGTGCCCTGTATAGACAGTGAGTAAGAGGGAGACATTCAGACACGTTCAGAAGGCTGGAAAATGTCAAAGCACTTCATCTAATCTTTAAAATCAGACTCCATGGTTTTATGTGTAATTTACCAAGATGACTAAGATGGAGCCTCTAAGAAAAAAAAAAAATCTTACCACTTGCATATTGGAAGTCCATGCAATACCAGCCAAGACGTATCAACATTTTCAATTGGCAACTCTTTGACAGAACAGATGCACTACAACAACTATAAATGTGCCATAACATCCCTGTATTCAACCACAAAAACACATGAATCAAGACGCTCAGAAACAATTTTCATCTGGATTCAGATTACACAGGTTCAGTTCTGCCAAGTTCAAAAATGTTGCAGCACGTTTAAAGTGGCTGAGAGTGTGGCACTGTGGTCCATTATCCAGTTTTGGGCAGTGCCATAAAATCCGGGTTGTATGCTGGCTGGCCTAGGTAGTCTGGGTGTGCGGGTGGAGCGTTGGGCTGCGGCTGGACAGGAGGCTGCAGAGGGTACGCTGGCTGGCCGGGAGTGTACGCAGCCTGGCTGTAAGGCATCGGGTTGGGAGGGTAGCAAGGACCGGCTGGACACAGAAAGCAAACATGGATTGAGGATGAAAGGGCTGACAAATTCTTAGACAATAACCACAACTTCACAACCAGAAGTTATTCCACCTCCACTTCCGATTGCAGCTATTCTAAAAAACCACAATTGCATAAAGTGTTGGCTACATTTAAAACTACACTGAAATATGTCATTACACCATAGTAAAGGGTGTGTTTCTACAGAATGCTGGGTGTTTCTTTGTGTGATGATAATGTTAATCCTATAAACCCCAAGACCTTCTTTTCTGTCCTTTCCCAGCAGATTCATTTCAGAAATGGACCCTCTTAAAATTGGTATGAAGTACATGGACAGCTATTATAACTTAAGTTGGGAAATGAAGAACTTGAGCTTCAATATGTAATTCTCGTCCAGCTTTTGCATTATCTTTTAGTTTTATACATTGATGAAAAATGTAATACATTTCGTCATGCTTTTCAGTTTCAAAGGTGACTTTTTATTAAGTTTAAGTCTAGCTGACAAATGTTTTTTGTCATCGTTTTTGTTGTCAAAATGAATACGAGTGTGGTAAAAATAAAAGCCACTCTGCCCAGTATCAAAGAAATCCACACTTACTTGCTTCCTGATATGATGGTGGTGGTGCTGCTATGAACGGCTGTCCTTGGTAGTGTGATGTTGGCATGGGCTGAGGTCCGTAGCCCTGGGGCATGGGCTGGGCTCCATAACCCGGCTGCACTGGTACGGGCTGGTAGCCTGGATTCTGGGCCCCCTGGTAGGAGTGAGGCTGTCCAGGCATGGCAGTTGGCTGCTGGGGGTACTGCTGAGGCGTGGTGGTGACCACTGTGGTGTGGGTGGTGGTAGATATCATAGCTATAAGCAAACACAACACAGAAACAGATGTGAAATCCAGCTAATATGAGCCAGTTAAGTAGTGGAGTGGGGGAGTACAGAGATGGGAGGGATTTCTGAATTAAAAATAAAGGACTAAACTTGAACTAGCTTTGATCAACAAAAGCTTTTCTGGTCTGAACTTTTTGTTTGGTAAACCAGGAAAACATGATCTTATGCTAGTTAACATGGTAAATTAGATCACTGAGGCTGACATATCATCTGACAGCAGCATAAAACTGTCCCAAATATGTGCTAAACATGTTAACCAGCAATTCTTTTCAGAGCATGACCACCTACGGAGAGACTATGGATTCAAACTCACACAATAGTACAAAGAATTACAACAATAAAACAAAAGAGAAGTTCAGATTTCAGCAAGACTCAGAACAGCCCACCACTTCTGCATTTATCCAACTGTACTAACCCTGCAGTCAAAAAGCTTCTACACAAATTGTCCTGTCTCCATTTTATTATACTGGAGGTGAACACAGGACCTCAAGTGTGTAATTTTCACTGGGGTAAAACCAAAACCAGTATTTTTTTTTAACTAATGTTTTAGTACCCCTCACCTACACCGTTTGTTGGATTTAATAGAAATGCAGCTTTAAACAGAACAACCAACTTCATGATGACTCGTTACTTGCTGGATTTATTTAAATGTATATAAATACAGAATCAAGCATCTGCCCTCCCAGGGACTCTCAATGTTTCTACTTTAAGTCTAAACCCATAATGGTGCAAGTTAAGTGAAACTAAAAGACAGCGTAGCTTAAAAAAAACCCTGAGGGAAGAAAGGTGTGTGTGTGTGTGTGTGTGTCAATCACTTCCCCCACCATGTGTTTTTTTCCTAACCAGAGTGGGAGTCATCCCGACCACTTCCTGTAAATGACGTGGAATTGTCTTGACAGTTTGTGGTTGTCATGGAAACAATGAGTCACACGAGGTGGAGCTCTGATATTCCTGGACGTGATCCCGACATGCAACAGCCCGAGTAAGGGCATCCACATACTTGCTTGTTTTAGCTTACCGCTGTCTGCCAGAGCCGAGTAGCTGCATGGCAAAACCTGAACAAGCTGGCGAAAAGACCAAACTGACAGGAAGTGCAAGAGTGTGCAGCATTTCCAGCGGTGTACATGCTCGAGTGTCAACACAAATGCACACATGACTCAGGTGCCTTTCTCCACTGAGGGGGGATTTTTAAAGCAGTTAATTTAGAGAAGTGGGTTAAAAGGAATAGATAAGTAAGATCCAGTCTAAATTGAAAATATTCTCTTATTGAGTTTTTCCCTTTTCTTTTTGATTTCTCTTTTTTTGGGGGGGGGCATTTTCACCCATTTTGGACAGTTTCTTGACAGTCTCAGACAGGAGACACGGGGTAAGGAAAGGGTTAACTAGCAGCAAAGGTCACCAAGCGAACCAAACTGGCGTGGGCTGTAAACGACGTGCACCGTAGCCAACAAGGCTCCCCTAACTCCCCTTTCCTTCCTTTCAATATGCCTGTCTCACGCAAGAACCACTTATGCAAACATTCATTCTTAATTGGCACATATGATGGTTTAAGAGATATTGTGGCATTCAACAATTTTCTTGTACTTTTTCTCTAAGGTATGAAAAAACTTCACATGTGGTCCAGACTTGTCGTGTTTCCACAGAGAGAAAAAAAAGCATTTGACATCAAATTACTGAATCTGCTCTAAATGTATCTTTTTGTCTGCTAATTTCTGACAGCAGGACTTGAACCTCTGCGGTGTCAAATTGTTGTTTTTACTCTTTGGTAACAAGTTTTTCACTGAAACTTCCCCTGAAACGGAGCGGAACAAGCAGCCTTATAAGGACATTTTAGGGGCTGATTATGCTAATGTTGAATTTGCTTGAACATCGTCATGACCAGGTGGTGTTCATCAGGCTGAAACGAGCAATTTGCAATACGTTTGTCCAGTTAAGAGTGTTTTGAGAATCAGACCTGGAACATTTGTCTGAGCAAACCAAGAAAAAAAATTAAAAAAGGTTTAAGATACAGAAATGTCCGTGCATGAGTCCAATTTGTCTTTGTTTGTTTGATTCTCTGCAAGATTACTCAAACTCTTAGTAATGAATGAAATTTGGTAGACAGAGGCTAAGGAAGAATTCATTAGATTTTATTTAATTTTAGTATTTCCAAGTTCATAAAACTAAGCTTACTTCTTGAAGACATCTGAATAGTAACATCTAATGTTGGAGACCTGTCGCAGATGAAGACGGATTTACTTTGATTCTAGCATCTTATCTAATCTTAATCTAAATTATATTATGACCTAAAAGATAAGGCTGGCTATAATTCTGTATTTTTTTTACGGTTAACAAATCCTAATCCAAAGCACAGTAGCACTGCTACTGAAATGTAAATCTTCAACTGTTCATTTTCAAAAAAAGGGCAAATATTTTCCTTAAACAGTTGGGCGTGTAGTTGTAAGCGAACATTAGTCAAATAGGTGTAAATAGTGTATTTGTTGCCACGTGTTTGGTGCACTAGTGAGTATTTATGACAGCAAGATATAAGTGTATGTGGAATTGAGGTCTATCGCATAGTAATAAGCTATCAGGGCTCAGGCTATACAGTTTATACTCCTTTCATGGGATTTGTTCACAATAAAAAAAAAATCAAATATCACCAGACTTAGGTGAAGAAAACTGGATTTATCATATCTATGCTCTAATTCATAGCATTTAAAAACAGGCATTGACTTGTAAATAGCTGCATGAATTAAGAAGGGGTGAGATCTTTCTGGTGATGAAACTACAGCAGTATTCAAGTTAAGCATAAACTCCAAACAGCAATTATCACAGATGACTATATTGAGTCATCAGCCTGCAGGATTCTCTGCTCGCCACAGAAGATCATTAAAAAGCCGCAGTGAAACCTTGCACAGCATGCCGAATGACAACAAACAAATACATTAGATGAGGTCTGGACAGAGTTCACTTTGCTGAAAAAAGCTCTATGACTGTTGTCGGTGTCACATATTGTTTGCAAATAATTGTGAATCTGAGAATGTGAAACCAGTTTGAGTGCTACATCTCAGTGTCTGTGTTATTAGTAAGACCGAGCCATTGCAGTAATGAAAGTCATATGGTGGGTGGGCCGACAGAACTCGAATGAGTCCCCTGAATATACTACACAGACAAATACTCCAACACGCTGGAAACCAAGAGTCTGACTCTTTTAAGACAAGCCCCACAAATATCAGACACCTACATCAGTAGGTTGAGTAGGCTATCAACAGCAAGAGAAAAAGTCTAAGATGTGTTGGTTGTGTGCAGGAAACCTCCGCATGTGCAACAACATGTTGCAGAAGCAGCAACACGTGTCTACATGCTGCCAATACATTACTGAGTGGTTTAACTAAGAGTTAACTGACGGCACATGGGTTGTTTGTTATACTCTGACCACTGTGCCACTGGATTAACTGATAATTTCCGCTCCGAAATTCCAATTAGATGAAAATGCCACTGATTATTAACTCTAAAGACATCGTTTTTTGGTGAAAGGTTGTGGTCATTTGGATGGTCTATCAATGATACAAACTAAGATATGATATATAATAAACTATTTTAATCTCTATTACAGTATCTGTAATTGTATAATGTTATACCATTATAGAGTACATTATCTGAAAAAAATCTATTGAGAAAGTGTTTATGGTTAAACTAACAAGATGGGAATGTCTGTTTTTGGCTAATACGGTGGATTTAATGCCTTACAGCTCATACTAAATGGCACTGATGCAGATTCTGTTTAAACACCTGTTCAACCCCTTCTGGTAGTACTAGGATGTAAGCTTATCGGGAGTTCACTGGTGAACTCGTAAACAATACAACCAGAGATATCAAAAGGGATAAATACAGTGTAAACAGCAAAATAAGTAGACAAAAGTTACATCGTTTGTTGAAATGTATCATTGTATTGCACAACCTTGCTACCAGTGAGTAACTCAGGCCACCATATTATTATTAAAAAAGCTGAACCCTTTTAAGCATTGGACTGTCCACATCCAAAATGACTTCTTTCTTACATCCGTCTACAGAAGAGGAAGATGTGGCTTTACTGAATTAAAAAAAAAGAAAAAAATGTGTTTCCTCTTCAGTGGTCATTTTGAGGTGCTTTCTGCTGCTTTAGGACATGGCTACTGAATATGGAAACTATAAAGAGAAATTCCAAACAAAATCTGTCTGCAGTGCCTCACTAGTATAAAAATGTTTGCATCCACATTACAGTCCACTACTCCTTTAAGTCTGCAAAATCAATAAACCATACCACAGCCTCCTTAAACACTGGCTGGCAGTCAGCCTCTTGGGCAAAGAACTAGCTGCCGGTTGAATGTGAAAGCATCAGCAACAACAATAAACAGTTTTTAAATTGTTGGTGGAGGGCTACTTACGTCTTGGCCTGCGGCACGCCTTGTACAGGCAGCAGCTGGGACACACACAGCAGCAGATGAGGATAAGCAAAATGATGACAAACGTAGCAATACCAGAGATCATTGGCAATACTGAGGTGTAGGGGTGACTATAATTGTATTTGCTGAAAAAGAAACAAAGACAAAATTATGCAAAACAATATTTAGGTTTCTATAACCTTACTGGTACAGAACAGTAGACAAACAAATCTAATTCATTTAAATGCTTTAGCACTTGTACCACCAATGATAATAAACATAATTATTACACATTTATTTGTCACAACATCTACCCCTTTTGTGATAAACACAAATACATAAATTCTCTATTATAAATACAGAATATTATAATGTAAAGTGAGGCATGTAAGCTAAACACAATTCATGAATCTGGTATGTGAAAGGAAACTTCTGTTGCAAGTTGTAACTGATTCACACATTAGCTACATCCTGGTGGTCGTGGCCAAAAAAAGATTACTTCATGTTGCTTGGCTGCATAATCATTGCATAACAAGCTGCAATGTCTCTTTTGTGATTACACAGAGACAAAGGGAAAACAACTTAAGTCCAACACGGATATTTAAATCTCTCGCTCTCAACAAATGTCAACAGTAGTCAAAGGCAGTTTACCATCTATTACAGAATAAAATAAAATACCAGTCATCCTGTTCATCTTCAGGAAACTTCAACAAAGAGTCCCGACAGCAGTATCTCCTGAAGCAGTTACCACAGCAAAAGCTCTGGAAGCACTTCTCGGGCGCCTTGTACACATTGAATGAATCTATGTAGGACATACAGCCCTGGTCCCCTGCTGTGACAGAGCAGAGACAGAAAGCAGAGATGGGCAGTAAAGTTGTAGTTGTGATCAGAGATGAAAAATTGGAAACAGGCATCTAGAGCTGCAACAATAATCATCGATTAGTCGATCAAAAGACATTCATCATTTAAGTCATATTTCAAGCAAATATTATCTGGTTTCAGCTTGTAAAATATGAGAAATTGATAATTTTCTTCTCATATATTACAGTAAATGTAATGTATTTAGGTTTTAGAGTGTTAGCAAACTGAAGATTTGCTTTGTAATTGTGAATGGTATTTTTTTTTCTTTAAACATCTTATTGACAGAATTAGAAAATAATCTGCAGATTAATCGATAATAAAAAATCATACGATGGGGGCGGGGGGCGCCGGGGGGCGGGGGGGGGGGGGGGGGGGGGGGTGGGGGGGGGGGGGGCGGCGTGGGTGGTCGCGGGCCCCGGCGTGGTGGGGGGGCGGGCAGGGCGGCGCCGCGGGGGGCCCGGGGCGCCT
>JAVQJL010022890.1:0-13129 GCA_036024295.1 Nannoperca obscura | reverse complement strand
CCCCCCCCGCGCCCCCCCCCCCCCCCCGCCCCCCCGGGCCGCGGCGGGCAGCCAGTCTGTGCGATTCATGTTACTACATATCACAGTGACACCAATGAACTTGAAAAATGCACCACATCCATTTCAGAGACAAAATAGAACCTAATATTCATTATTTAAAATAAAAAAAAGATCTAAATAACAGTTGCAGGACAAGCTTTAATGTACCTATCATGTAGCAAAGAGCTCAAGATAGACAGTAACTTCAGTGTGGTTCATTTGTGTATTTTACTTTCATGTCTTCAGAGACTTTGTGGAAATCTTCGTCACGTTTTTCAGAAGCTGAATAATATCTCGTGTTGGAATGAATCTCTGAAAATGTAGTAATTACTCCACAGTTTGGGTCTTTTATTCAGACACAGAGCAGAGCCATTTAACCACACTGCACACCGCAGCTGTGTTTAGTACACAGTGTTGGCAGCTCACTGAAACCCCGAGAATGGTTAAGATAAGAATTGATCAGTGAATCTGTGCTGCAACCTCTGCTCATAAATTCAAACATGTCGGGGTCTTATACAAACGCTTTCAATAACTGTTCCATTTCCTGTTGAGAAACCACAGACGTGGGACCCTTTTAAAATGCAGCCGCCCCCTCAAATCTTACACCTCATGCAAACTAGGTGTCAATATTGCAAGACATTGTTCCATCTCAGGTCCGTAAGGTGAGTTTCACATTATATTTTTCCGTTAAAAGCTTCTGCGCTGGCCTTCTGCGGTGAATTGCTAATGCAGCCTTTTTGGACACAAATGTATTTTAAAATGAGCAAACTTTTGACCTCACATGGGTGGGTGGAGCAATGGTTTGGTTTCACATCTATGGGTTGAATGGGAGATGTAACTGTACCGTTTCTACTGCGTAGTGAAAGAAACACACCATCACTTCTTCCGCGATTGGTTCTTTGATCTGTTCCAGTTTCACTCTTCTTTTAAAAAGGACTCCAGTATTCCTTCCCCTAAAACTGAGGTGTAAGCTCATTCCGTAAATCTGAATGATTTTCGTCGTAGTTATTCCGTAGAGTTTCTTCGTCGCCTGACAGCGGTTCCTGTCAAGCTAGGCCGGGGAGCTCACGTCTGTGGTTGCATTGTTTATGAAACAACAGCTTTGTGTGGGACGGTGTACCATTGCCGTATTTATAGTCTCACACAGAGGGAGTTTATGAGCCCTGCAAAGATTTTATAGTAAGCACGTCGTGTCATGTAGCGTTTCACATGCACCTGACCTCCACGGTCGGCTCTTAACCTCTGGCTCTGTAGTCTTGATAGGTGTATACACTTCCTGTTTTCTGTGGGTTTCCTGTTTTTGTTCTTACACAACCTGGACATACACGCTTGTTGATTTTATTTTGATGTGGATATTGGCCGGATGAGTCTGAGCCATATCGCCCCGCCATCTCGCTTGTTATACATCTCGGTTTCCATAAAAAAAATAATAATGACAAAGCTTAACGTTCAATCTATGGCACAGCTGTGATGAATTAATGAATGCTTCTTTGGTATTACCTTTCACTGCTTTCATGATACACACTATTTATATTAGTATGACTATATTTCTTGTGTGTAAAAAAAAACATTGTGGTCTCGACAATAAACTTTGCCTTCCACACTCACTCTTTGGCTCTTTATAGGACCTAAAGATGGAGAGCCAAATACGCCTACAGCTCACACTTGCAGACATGGTGCATTTATTGTCGTGTGTGTGTGTGTGTGTGTGTGTGTGTCTCAGATATTAGTCTGGCCTTTGCTCATAAAGTCAAAGTGAAACAGTTATTATTAGGCCACCTTAAGGTTAGGTACAAACGTCATTTCAGGCCTTTATTGACAATATCAACAGAGATTATCTTGTCTGATATTTTGCAGTTTGCACTAGGGCAACAAACTCCGCCAGCAGGGAAAGGTTCATGAAATAATTACAAAATAATAATAGCTCACACATCAACTTGAGAAAACCTTCCAGCTTGCTATTGTTTGCAGAGATTGTGTCGCTCTCCAGCTGCTAAGCAGCCCTCCTTTTCATGTCTTGCCTCGTTTCAGTTCTTCCTCCACTTTGACAGTTCAGGGTTTTGTTGACAATATCAACAGAGATTAGCTTGTCTAATATTTTGGTATAATCCTGTTTGACATAATACAGTATGACCTGCCGCGGAGGTAAGGTTTGGGAGATGATAACAGTACAGAAGCTAAATGTTGACATGGGAAATCACTGAACACAGTCTACATAGATGTAGTGTTAGGAAATCACACCAAAATTAACTTATTTGTAGTATATAAAGGTTAAACTACTTTTTTTGCAAACATCAACACTAAGTACTAAATTACATTATTTTAAATGGGGAAAAAACACTCTTTTGATAATATATATATAATGTTTTTCTTTGTTTGGTGATTGAATTATGCCAGAATATAATGTATTTGACCATATTTACAACGGAAAAACTTGACATTGAAGTCAGTAGTCTACTGACAAACCACGCACATACAAGCAGGGATGTAGCTATCCACCTTTAGTGTGCAGAAGAACAGAGCCTTCCCACTTTTTAAGGCTATCATAAATATATATTACTGTAAATTCAGAGTGTACATTACTGCAAAGATGTAAATGTATAACAAGTTAAATATAAAAGTATTTATTTATAATAATAAAAATTAACAAACAGGTGTAAGGTATCAGAGGTTTTAGTGTTAGGAAACATATAAAAGCTTTTATGTATGTAACATGTATTTTGGGTTTTCCTTTAGTTTATTGTGATGTTTGTGATCTTTAACTTCCACTGACTGGAGGTCAAATAGTTCACCTTACCTTTTTTTCCCTTCACCCAAATCACTGAATGTAAAATATTTTGTCCAATTAAAAACTATTTATTGTGCGACAGTAAATGTAAAAGAACCACGTAGTAAATTTTAGGTATAATATGTATGTGTGTGTGTGTGTGCGTGAGCATCTGTGTGTACCCGGTAATAAATGCAGGACCGCCTCACTCTAATCAAGCTGATTAAAAATTCCTGCGCGCACAGCCGGAAATCGCATCACCGTCCTCCTCTGTTGTGTGTGTGTGTGCGCGTGTATTCTTGTGTGCGTGTGGTTTCTCTCCCTGTCCACTTTCTCCACTTTACTTGTCTCCGTCAGGACTTTTCGGCCTGAGATGCGGAGGAATCATTTAGAAAGGGATTATTTCTTTCTTCCTCACACACACACACACACACACACACACACACACACTCTCTCTCTTTCTCACACGCACGTTCCCCTCCTATCTTCTATTTTTCCCTGTTTCATTTTTGTTTTTTTTACCCCTTCTTTCTACCACGCCATTTGAAATGAGGAGGAGAAAGGGGAAGCACAAGGAGCAAAGCGGCAGCACCAGCAGCGGCGAGGAGAGGGGAGTGATGAGTCAATACAACTAATAATTTAATGGGGACAGAGAGGGAGAGACGGAGTGAGAGGGAGAGGGAGAGAGAGATAGATGGAAAGAAAGAGAGAGGAGCTCCGTCCGGACGCCAATCCCCAACCAACAGGACACCTCCTACTATTACTATCGCAGACACAGCTCCACAGCGAGCCTTATTTATCCGCGACATCGGAAAGTAAACCGCACTTTTTGACCCCCTCTCTCCTTGTTTTATCTCGCGAACCTGTTCCGACTGTCCGCATACCGTCTCCACGTCGCCTCGGCAGCGAGCTCTCTCACTCGGTTGTTATTATTTCTCTCTCTCTCTCTCTCTCTCTCTCTCTCTCCAGTCAGCCTCAGCCGGTAGTCAAATCTAGCTAAGCCGCCGTTAAGCTATTTCTGTGTACGTTGGTCCCTTCGTGAACATACACGGCGAGTGTGCGTGCGCGCGCGCGTGTGTGTGTGTGTTTATTAGGTCTCCGCGGCGGTTATTAACGTTACAACTGTGTCCGAGGTGCCGTGGTTTTCCACACCGGTCGACGGCTAACTGTCCAACTGTACCGCCCGCCGATGAAGCGATGTGGATGTTGTGGTGCGAACTAAACGCACAAGTCGCCGTCACTTGTGACCGACGGACGCGGCTAGCAGCTTCACTTTGTGCTAAATGTCGCCGCTTTTAACGGTTTCGGTGGCCGTTGGTTGTTTTTTTTGTGCCTCCTCCAGTTGGACGGAATTAGCCGAACGTTAGGGACTGCGCGCGCGCACGAACACACACACACACACACACACACACACATAAGCGCTTACCAATGTTCGCCTATCACGGTCCATCTCGACCTCGCCGTCTCTCCCACAGACCCGGGCGGCTGCTGCTGCTGTGTCGCACCGCCTGCCAGTCCTCCGCGAAGAAGAGCCGGAGAAAGCGTCAGTTTGAACACTGATTTCTTTCTTTCTTTTTCTTTTTTTTCTTTTTGCTGTCATGCAAACGTAAAGAGATAACAGGAGAGGAAGCAGGAGTTTTCTTTTTTCTTTTTCTACCCTGGCAAAACTTGAAGAAGACGCGTTTTCCAGGCGGTGTTATATGCTCTCCGGTGCTGAAGTGCTGCGTTTCAGGTTGGTTTGGAAGGTTTCTTCTCTCAACTTGCCCTCCCATAACTCCTTCCTTTTTTTTTAAAGGGGTAATGTGTCCATTTGAACTATTTGCTCCTGTTTGTGTGTTTTAAGGTCATTTAAAAACCCTGACCTGGATCCAGGCTGCATCCGGGTCTGGATTCCTTTGGCCCCTTATTTGTGGGGAAATTAGTTGCCTCATTGCATGTTGTGAATGGGGGAGTTCATGATCTTTTGCGTGGGGGTGGATGATTTCGCCCCTTTTCACTCTTTGACAACAGCATTCCAGTTCATCAGCAACACAGCGCACTAACCTGCATGCAGAATCAGCCACGACTGCAGTTTTATACGTGAACACATCTGATATTATGATTGATCAGGTCTCAAAGTTTACCCACGGAGTTTAAATAATGCATGAATTGTCAGCCTCAGTCAGTGGCGATGGATCTGTGGTTAAAGCTGCCACAGAGACTCCGTCTTTCCCTCCTCTCTCATTCTCCCTGGTCCCTTCTTTTCTTTTAACTTTTGATGGCTGATGAAGTTTTCCCCTATCACAAACTTACTTACATCCCTTGCAATACCTAAAAAGGAAGTTCACACCTGTAAAGTCATGTAACTGATTGTATGTGTGTGTCTGTCACAGCAAAATGACGTTGCAGCCTTTCGCCTTCCTTCTTCCCTTCAAGCTGCGTCATGAATGTAAAGCCACACAAAGTGACTCAGAAACCAGAATTACGTTAGTTTCCCCTCTCTGCGTGCGCTGCAGCACAACCTTGTTCCTTGAACTGCACTGACTGTATTCATTCAAGTGGAATCTCCCAGCAAATGAATGTGTTTGCACTAAAACCGGAGCATGTTTGCCCCCCTCTCGCCTGGGAATCTCTAGCGGGACACCCATACATAATACATGCGTTGAAAAATGGGAACATTACAGCGGCACGAAAACGCTACCGTGGCCTGAGTCGACATAATTGAAGCGACTTGACAGTTACTGCCGTAATGGGTCTGTTATCAGAGGTTTCAATTACTTAAAGCACTTTTTTTTTGCTCTCTAAAAATGTCCCTTCACGTCTTTGCACGTCAGTGATATCACCACAAAAGATTTTGTGTTGATTGCTCCCCTCGTGTCACCTTTCAGCTGCCGCTTTTATGTCACACACACGTCTCTCCGCTGACGGCTGAGTCACTCTGTGTCTGTCTCCCCAGGTGATAGTGAGCAGAGAGGCGCTGAGAATGATGGACCATCTCAGCGAGGCGTGTTTGGGAAAGGAGAACTCTGAGCTGGTCAACAGCATGGTAGAGGCCAAGGCCCCGCCGGCCAAGCTGCCCCGGCTGGAGCAGAACGGGAGCCCCCTGGGCCGAGCCAGGCTGGGCAGCACCGGGGCCAAACTAGCCGGAATCCCTTACAAACCCGCCGGCCACCTGCTGAAGACTTGCCACAAGAGAGGTAAGAGGAGGACACTTCTGCTGGATTCAACGTTTGAATACCAGACATTTGCTGCTTTTCAGCGCCTCAGATTTACAGATTTTCTTTCATATGATTGTACATTTTTGGGGTTTTGGACTGTTTATTGGACAAAACGGTCAATTTGAAGTCTTAATCTTTAATTTTTGGGACATTTGTGTGGGGGACCTCCCAGCATTTCTGATTAATTGATTAATGTTATATATTTATGTTAAATTAATCCCCAACCAACAAGTCAGTTTTTCAGCAACCATTCTAAAAATGTGCAGCTTTTCTTTGACACAGAAAACTTCAATATTTAAAATCGCTTTTGGCTCTGGGATATTGCCAATAGCATTTATTTTTATAGACTTTTAATCAAGAAAACAATCGATAATTAATTAATTAATCATTAGTTTCAGCCCTACTTTCTGACCTTATCGACTAAACGATTCATAAATGTATAAAAACAATTCAGGAAATAATCAGTAAAGGAAGTATTTGTTCGTTGGGGCCTCTAGTCTGTACAAAGTGATCATGAAACAAATATAGTTGAACTCACTTTGCACACGAGTAAGAAGAATATAGCACATGAGTAGAGGAAAGCTATTTAAATGCAGTTTAAATAGACCCCTCCCACACATGCCACCTTCCACCCCCACCACCCCTGCATGCTCTCCAAAACTCTTAAACCTTTTTACAATGCATCTTTAGTTATCGCAGCACACACACACACACACACACACTCACAGTGCACACATTCCCACTTATTTGCCCAGACAATAACTAAAAGAAGAGCACAGCGAGAATTACTCGTGTGTCACTGCTGCTGCAGCCCTCCTGCTCCGACATTTGTTTATTAAGGGAAAGTTTCAGTCCTTTAAGAGCCATTGCTGTTTAAAGGGAGCCTTTTACTTTGAGATTATGACATAGCTTTTTAATATAACCGGCAGTGTCTCGTGAAAAACACGGCGGGCAAATCTATCCAAAATATAAACCTTTTTATGATTTTGTTTTTGTGGGTTGGAAAGGACTTTGAAAACCTGCAGGTTTGGAGTTGTAATAGCACTTGGCAGCTGAGGCTCGTGTGTTTGTTTGTTTGGCTGGTTTGAGTTTCTTTGGGCAAGACGGACTGAGGAACTCCTGGAATGTGGCTGTGTGAGTGTCCACAGATGGGCCGTTTTTCTTATTCGCTCCTTTTTTTTAATCTACATGTCACACTCCAACTGAGAGGGCCTAATTTTTCAGCTTCATCATCTCTGCTTCTCTTGGCCTCCTCACTGCCCTCCCCTCCTCTCTCCATCAGTTTCTTTTTGTTGGTTTCTTCCTGGGTGAAGGGTGAAGCAGCCGAGGGAGGCGGGCGGTCCGCGGCGGAGGCTTTGCAGAGGGCCCACAGTGGGCATTGTGTCCGAGCCCGAAACAATATTTACCGCAGCCCTCTCTGTGCTCCCTGGAAACAAAGCCAGTATTGATCCCCCAAATGAACCTACACAGCAGTCTTTATTGTTAGATCTTTATCTATTAAAATCAGGGGAGGAGAAAAGCAGCTCTTTCAGCACATTCCCTGGCATCTGTCGGCTTATTGATTGTTTTGCCAGAGCTGTGTGCATCTTCTGGAATGCCTGGGTTTGGAAAATATTAGAATGTGGATCATTTTAATCGGTAAGAACAATGAATGCACAGAGATCTGTTCAGGTGATAGTAGAGTGGAGACATACTGGGAAAGTAGGGCAACAGGGCACCTCATGAACAACGTAGGATTCAGTGCTGGAAGCTATAGATGCCCTCTTCACCAACACTTTTATTACAATATTTTGATTTTCCGCTGTTGGTTTCACTCAGACTGAGACTTCAAAAGGCCAAGTTGTCCCCATGCCCTTAAACTTTCTTAAATTTCAAGCATGTTATTATAGAAAAAAATGGGTGATATTTGCACTGCGAGTCCCTTGAACATTTGGCAGTCTTTGGACAAGGATTGCTCATTCCACCTAAAAGCAAGAGCCACTGTTGACACAGACTAGCGATCCTCAGGGTGCAGAGAGGTGGCTCGGGATTTGAAGCGCTGCATCATGGGAAGATGATTTTGGGGTTGGCAGGCAGAAAGAAAGGCTAGTGTGATACCAGAACCTTTTATAGTGAATAAAGCGTTTATTGTTCCACAAGGAGACGTACCAGTTGAAGGATATCTGTGGCTGCTTCATGTTTGTTCACGCTGAGCTAAAAGTGATAATTATCTCTGATATATATATTTTTTACTTATAAATCTCACGCAAAGCATAGTACAACATCTAATGTAATATGATATCATCATCTTAAAACCTGGAAGATGAACTTAAGACCGCAGGAAGGAATCCTCCAAGTTGCTGAATAAAGCTTCTTAAAATGAGATTACAGATGGAAGAAACAAAAGAGAGCATATTATTATAAAATAAAAAGTCAAAGTTTGCATGTGAAGAAGCATTCGGTTCTTACTTGTGTCTCGACGTCCTCAGGCAACATGCTGCCCGTGTTCTGTGTGGTCGAGCACTATGAGAATCCCATGGATTTCGACAGCAAGGAGGAGCACGCCGAGTTCGTCCTGGTGCGTAAGGACATGCTCTTCAACCAGCTCATCGAGATGGCCCTGCTGTCACTGGGCTACTCCCACAGCTCAGCAGCCCAGGCCAAAGGTACCCACTCATTAACTCTCAGCATCATCCCTCTCTGTTCTCCCTAATGCTCGTTAACATCTTCTCGACAGCGTTTTCAGACATGCTGTTACTTCCACGCACACTGAAACAAACACTCTATATGCCTCACTCGCACACACATACCACACACACACACTCTGTGACCATAATAGCCTACCGCCAGCAGATCTGAAGCCACAGTAACTCAACCTGACACTGATCCCAGAGAGGAGATGCTCAAGTCTCAGGGTTCACACACACATTCCCACACAGATGTGAGTCTCAATACACACGCTTACACACTAAAGTGTTTACATGCATATTCACATACTGTGCATATAAGCAAGTAACACATGCACACACACTCATACTGTATACAGTATATTTATACACTCAGTGACTCAGTGGGTGGGAGGGGCAGGTGAAGGAAAGGGGTCTGCTAATTGCACTTGAGCACACGCAGGCCGAGGGTGGCTGTTTCAAGGTGCCTCTTAGCATGCTCTTTTATTATAGCCTGTCCATCACGCTTACACACATACACACACACACACACGCATTGTAGTCTACCTCTCCTATAAGCTTTCCTCCTGCTGTTTAGGCTGCCACTTATTTTTTAAAGCAGTCTCAGGGGAAATTTTTATATTTTTGTAATTTCACAAACAAATAATGTATATGAATGGCACCAAAATGCTTTATCCATACCATATGTTGCTGTTATAAAATAAACCTGTCCTGTGTAGTTAGTGACAGCTAGCTAAGGTGCTAAAATGAACTTTGTGCTGATGTGTTCTCGTCTATTTTTACTTTTGCTGTTTCGTTCGTTACCTTTGTGTGTCCATATCCGTTGCTATATGTCGACGTTTACTCATGTTTACGTGTGTGCGCGTATGTGCATGTCGCCATCGTCTAGGAATGATTCAGGTGGGGAAGTGGAACCCTGTACCCCTGTCATACGTAACAGACGCACCGGATGCTACAGTGGCTGACATGCTGCAGGACGTCTACCACGTGGTCACGCTTAAGATCCAGCTGCACAGGTAAGAAAACCACACACACACAGGCACATCATTCGTGCGTACCAATCCGAAATGTGTGTACATGTTCATCCAACTTTTTTTTTCAACTGCCTACCACCCGCAAAGGTGCAATGTCATCACCTGAAACACACAAACACACCAGTACTGGATTGCTTTGTTACACATAGAGGCACCGTTTTACCTGTTAGTCTTTGCTTCCAGCACTCACACACTCACACACACACACACACACACACACACACACGCACACACAGCACGTATTGTTTACCCAGAGGCAGGTGCCAATCTGCTGATGACCTGTGCATGTTTGATACTGAAAATAGCATTATTACTCACACACAACAGTCTGACCTTTTTGCAGGAAATGGAAAAAAGAAATACCCATTTGAATACCGTAAACTTCCTCGAAACACACAAACCGGTTAATTTGATTTAACCGTTAAGTGGTTGGATCACAGATAGCAAAGTCCATGCTAACAATTTAGCTTATACTGTAATGAGTGATCAAGTAGATTTATCTCTTGTGGCTGCTCTACATTTAGCTGGTAAGTGAGAACTAATATGCAGATAACTCTGGCGTTTTTGCATTGGAGATTGGTTAAATGTCTTTGAAGCAAACTCTACTTTAGCTCTTACCATGCAAAAATGTGGTGGGCAACTGGAGACCGCTCACGGCTATTAATGACTCTGCAGCAGATGAATACAAGGTTGTTCACCTGAAATAGTCCCATAAATAAACCTGGCTGCATTCTTCTGAATCTACATTGACTATAATAAAGGAGACTAACAAGCTAAAACCTTCTTACCCTGAGCACTGCTAGCTGTCTTGTGCCGTCACTCACCATATTGTATGCTAAATGCTACTCTGTAGGTGTGAGGCTTCGTTGTATTTATACACAGAGCGAGAACATACAAGCATTTATAGACCTGGACGCAAACAGGCTCATGTGTGCTCATAGACACATGCACGCACACACACACACACATATGCACTCACACGCGCAAAGCCGTGTGGAGGCTTGTGCCAGCTGCTGTTCCTGTCTTTTTCTACCTCGCTTTGCCACTTCCTTCTCTCTCTCCCCTCTCCTTCTGTGCACATCCAACCCCCACCCCCCACTCCCACCGCCACCACCCACCTTTACCAATGAAGCGCTCACAGACACACACACACACTGACTGATGCGAACATGTCCACCAGTCAAAATACAGAAGGTTGTGTTTGTTTCCGGCATGCAAACCCTGAATGCATGGATAGCTGTCTTTCTCCACTACCCCTTTCTGTCTCTCCCTCCTTTCCTCCTCTTGTTCACTTCCTTCTCCCCAGAGGCTTTCTAGCTGCTGGAGCAGTTTAAGGTGTTCTGGAAAATCCATTGTTTGTCTGTGTGTGTGTGTGTGTGTGTGAGAGAGGCTGTGTGTTTTCCTACAAGCAGATGTTAGCCTCGACCGTTGCACGCATCCGTTTCTATTCCACTCTCCAGTTATCTCCTCGCTCGTAACGATGCCAACACACCGACTGACAGATTTATGGACACACACGCACAACACACACACACACACACACACACACACACACTCTGTCTCATGCACTTGTACACTCGTCACCCCTCACTCAGTCTCTCATCTCTCACTTGTCAAGTGTCAAGGCAGGTTTAACGAAAAGTAATTCAGCGATACGTGCAATGCGAAACACACCGAACATATGTCTTGCACAAGTAAGTGTTTATCCAGAGCGAACTGGGCGCCCTCACTGGTGCTCAGTTTAGTCACTCCACACTGCCACCCACCACGTAAATGCATTTCTCGTTTTCAAAACTCAGAAATCAGAGCGTTCCTCAGGTAGAGCTGAATCCCAGTGGCACACGACTCCAGCACCAGCTAACGTCAAAGCCAATCTGCTTGATGTATAAATCTGTTTGGATTTTTCTGCATATTGTTGTCAGTATTGTTATTGTTTTGTATTTGTCTTTCCCCTTTCCTCTCCCCGCCCCACCATCCCTTCATCCCCCCCCCCACCAACCTCCCACCCCCACCCCGCCCCGACTGCTGCAGAAATCTAGCCAGTAACACCTTAAATTGTTTCGCCGAGCACAACGAGCCAGGAAGGTAGAAGTAACACGAAATAATAGTCGCCACATGCAGCTGATGTATAATTCATGCATCAATCCAGCAGATGTGTTGTATAAAGTAATTAACTAATCAGAACAATCAGGAGAGAGAGAAAGAGAGAGGGAGAATATGAAAGAGGGAGGGAGGGAGAGAGAGCGAGGCAGGCAGATAGAGAGAGAGAGAGAGAGAGAGAGACAGAGCAATCTCCAGATGCATCTGCTTGATGCGCCAAATGAAATCTGTCTGTCTTGGAGGGGCGCTTGCAGCAGGAATAAAGAGCGGGAGCCCGTGTGTGTGCAGCTCTCTTTCTCTCTGGTTTCCTCGCTGCGTCTCTACCGCTCTGTCTGTCCGATTGTTCCAGTGATTTGGACAATTCATCAATATATATTTTAAACGGGTTGCATGTTTAATGTTGCATCCCTGTCGGGCGAAGCAAGTTGCTCCCAAATTGCCTATTTTTAACCGAACACTTTTAAACAATTAGATGATTAATCGATTGGAAGACTGACAGAAAACCTATCGACAATTTTGATCATTTGATGATCGAGTGAAACATGAACATTCATCAGTTTCAGCTTCATATGTTTTGCTGCTTTTCTCTGATTTCTCTGATTATACATTGAATATCTCTGGGGTTTTGACAGTTGGTTGGATGAAAAGAAGCAACTGTAGGATGTCATTTTGGGCTCTGGTAATTGTGATGTTTTTTTAAACTGTATTCCATTCGACCTAATAGGAAAATAAAACCCAACAGATTAATCGATAATGAACATAATCTACATCTTAATGTTGTTATACATTGTTTAATTATATGTGGTTATAATGGATTGTTTTCCGTCAGTTTTAGGGTCAGGCTGTAGTGCCAGACTGAGTCCAAAGCAATTTTTTTTTTTATATTAATGATGGTGTTAAGGATGTTGCTGGATAACTTCCCAAAGTTGCCTCAGTAGTTGTTTGGGTCAAATGTATTTCCAGATTTAAAGATTGGTGTTATTACCCCTTTGCTCCATATATCAGGGAGATGTCCAACCTTTACAATCAGATTAAATCATTTTAATATTGTGTTGCTGAATTTGTGGCTTGTGTATTTTATCATTTCATTCAAGATACCATCAGGGCTGCTGGCTTTCCTTTCTATCTGTCTCTTCTCCATCTGAATTGTTTCTCATGCTCTCCCCTCACCCCTCTCTTCCCCCCCACCCCTCTCCCTGTACATCCCTATCAATCCCTTCCTCCCCCCTCCTCCCTCTTTCCTCTCCCTATCTTATCTTCCTTTCCCCGTCCACCCCCCCCGTATGTCTCTCCTCTCTCTCTCTCTCTCTCTCTCCACAGTTGTCC
>JAVQJL010022883.1:0-19489 GCA_036024295.1 Nannoperca obscura | reverse complement strand
AAAATACACTTCAATAAAATATTTTATTTATTATTAAATTATTATAATTTATTTTCCCAAGCCACGCGGAGCCGCAGTATAAGGATGAAAGAGCCGCATGCGGCTCCGGAGCCGCGGGTCGCCGACCCCTGGTCTAGACAGACAGGCATGTAAACTGCAACTTGATTGGTTGGTAGAAGCATACAACCACAGGATGGTTACTCAAATTTTTTTCTATTTCAATTTTGTTGCCTTTTTCTCAACCTTCAAAAATGTTTTTCTCTCATACTTTCCTTCTGCTGCTTTTCATTTTTAATAACACAAAGTATCTGTATGAGTGTGTTGAAACCACTGCAGGCCACCTACTGATAACCCTTTCAAACAAGCCAGCACCCCCAACTGTCAGCTCACCCAGGGGATTGGCTCCTCTGCTAATGGAGACCAACTGTGGCTCCGCCAGAGGAAGAGGTGTGTCAAAATACCCATTATCTTTTACGAGAAAACGCAGTTTGAGTGGGTTCAGAAGGAAGCACCAATGTATGTGAAAGTGCCTCACAATGTTAATCTAACATTACTACCATTATTACCAATATAACCTGCTCAAACATTTATGATTTGTATTTTTCCTAACCAGAGTTTTAGATTTGTGTTTCTGTCCTAACTCACAAAGACTGCATTATACACATGACACGTGTAATTAAAGACACAATATAACAACAGTGGCAGAGCATAGTAACAGTATTTCCAATAAATGAAATAATTAACCTGTTCATATGAAATACAGTATATTTTTGAATATAAATGCTTGAAAACCGTGAAGGGAATAAACTTGTAACACCAGACTCATTTGGCTACTTCAGTACTCAGTGATGAAGAGAAAACTAGATGAAAGAATTGGGTAGGCAGGAGTTAAGAGTGAGAGTTGAAATATGCATATCTTTTTCTTGGTTTAATTGCCAGCTTTCTGTCAGGTTTTGGACTCAGATCTTTATATGAGAAGACTCTGCTTAGCTGATTACAATGGGGCTGAAGTGAAAAGAATGTGCTCATGCCAGTGCTAAACCAAAAACACACACGTTTTTAGCCCAGTGTCCAAAATGCCAAAAGTTGCACATACACAGATCTTAATTTCAATTATATTATTTTTCAAAAGCTACAGTATTAGATAAATGAAAAACATCATAGTGAAGGCTGTTTCTAGTTCATGAAAGGTTTTCATTTGGCATCATTGATGCTATATAAACAGTACAACAAAAGCTGATTTCAAAGTTCTGCCAGTGTCAAGGCACCATCACTTGACTCTTCTCGCCACTAACTGCTGCACACCTCACTTCAGTTCCATTGTGGCATGTGAATTAAAATACAACTTTATGATACGTCAGATGATTTGCTCTACAAACTTTGCAGACATCCCTCTGACCTTGTAAATTGGTCATATCCTTTCTGAAAACAGTCTGGAACAAAGTATTGAAGCAATTCTTTATACTGTGCAAGAGACTGGCCCTGGACCTAATTATGAATCCTGTATACTCCACCCACATGCTTTCATGTGCCCACCATGTTCATGCAGGCTTGAGACAGCCTACAGTATATCCTTGAAAATGACATTCATAGCACTAATAATGGTGGCAATTCATTGCAGATTGACATGAATGAAGTGGGCTTTTATATCTGTTAACATTGCATGCAAGCCTGCTTTAAATCATTCAAAGCATCCTAATTGTGATTAATAACTGCATCTGCACTAGCGTTTGAGGTGTCTTTGCATGTTCTTGGGGTATTACAGTGTTTGAATTCAGGTTAAGATTCAAAACCTCCTGAATAAGGAGTTTTAGGAAGTTTACTAATCTTAAATACATTTACAGTACAGTAAAATGTAATGCTGTATTTTTGAGCAGACTCCTACTTTGTCTCTTCACTGACTTGTCATCCTCACTGCTCAAGGGGTGTCATGGCGGCTCAGCAAACTAAGCTGGATTCCATTTTCTCTGCTGTGCCATCTTTTTTCTCTCAATTTTGATCATTTTTGTTTTCTTGTTTACTTCGATCACATATAGCAAAAACGTCAGCAGTTATTTCCACTGCTCCCCACGCCTGGTCTTCTATCAGCAAGATAAATATTTAATATCTGACAACTGAAAGCTAAAATAGCTTGTAGAACTGTGAATCCTAATGATCTCACTTTAAAATAATAGTGAACTTACAGAATTAATATGTTAATGATTTATTTATGTTTGACTGCTAATTTAAATATCTATGTATCATTCCCATCCTTTGTGGCTCCACTAGTATCACATTCAAAACATTTTGACCAAAGAGAAAATGGATTGCCCCCAAATCACTTGTCATGTGATCACACAGTGAAATTGAAATGGCATCCATGTGGTGCCAATATTGGACCAGGTAATGTTTAATTATGAGGAAAAGCCCTCCAGGTATTCACAACATTTATTGTAGTAGGGGAAGTGGCAAAGAAAAACACTTACCTTCTCTAGCCAATACTATCACTCTTCTTTAACAAAGTATATTGCATAGATTGAACAATCCATCATCCCATCCCTACTCTGTTCTCATAAAGTAAATGAATAAGTGTCTTTCCTGATCCAAAGGTGAGGGTGTTTTTTTACCATGTTTTCTGCTGGAGTATTTGTTGTTTTTTACAGTATTGTATTATTGTGTTTCAAATATTTTCTCTTATTTAGATGGGTGTGATGGGGTGGAGATTATGGATTAGTTTTGACAAAGCTTGATTAAAAGATGTGTCTTGTCGTTGAAGGCTTTTGTGACATTATGCTTAGTTACATCTGTAATAACTTTTGTAATTTGAGTGAACTGAGCCTTTACCAGCCACCATCAGTGGCCCATAGTTGGGCACACACTTGAACAAACAGCTTTCCTAGCTTGAATTGTTCAATGGAAATGAGCTTTGATTACTTTGTTATTCATCTCTTGCCCTCAAACAAACATGGACTGATTATAGAGGCCATTCACTTCCTCTAACAGTAAGTCTGCATTGTTGTGATTTCTGCCAGACAGCTCCAACACTGTGGCTGCTGCGTTCTATCAAAGCTGGTGTTCAATATTACCTGCAGCTCTAGCCTAACAACTGAAAGATGGGGAAGAGAAGAAATGTGAGTGCGTTTGTGTGTGTCCAGAGAGCTCTAATGCATACTACTTTGTTTGTAAGAGGTAATTTAAGGCAACCTCAGGTAATCTAAAGTAAGTCTAACTGTCAGGTACCATTTGGGGAAGATGTCCCTGGCTACTTTACACTTCCTGTGTATTTTCTTTCTTTTTTGGGTTGTTTTCTTAGGCATCCATTCAGCATTCATGAGCCAAAAAGGATTTCAACAGGCACATCCTTTCTTGGTTCAACATCTTGACATCACCTTTGTTTCTGTACTTTGAACGTGAAATGCAGAGCAGAGTTGATAGTGGCTGTAAATCCCACTCACCTGTCAGGGTAGCAGCCACTCAGTTCAACCAACATGGATTAAAATGTACTTTGCTAGTCAGTCTGTTTTTATCTCTGATAGTGGATCTGCTTTGAATACTTACACATATTTCACTCTCCATTATTTATATTCCATACTACAGTATGTATGTATTTCTTTATTTAACTTCTGACCAAACTATGCTTTGCAACAAGTCTAGCTTGTTCGCTTCAAACCAGATAATGGAAAATGCGCCTAATTTCTATTTTGCAACATTTCAAAGTTCACATAAAATTTGCTTGACAATTGAATGGAATCACAGATACTGTACATACATTTCACTATAGATTTCTTATACTAATAGTTACCCTGTGGGAAAAAATATAGTTGAATCACTATTAAAGAATCAGGGTAGAATAGACAGAATCGTGTATACAGGTAATGGTTTGTAATCAAGCACATAAGCAAAGATAATCACTCAAGGAGGAATGTGGGTAAACATGGAGAAGATTGTCAAGGCTGAGAAAAGTACCTCAGCTACCCAGTTTAAAAAAAATTGTGGCAGGTGTGGACTGACACAATTGAATATTGATCCAAGGACATGTGGTCTACTGGGGATGGGAACCACCTGAAATGAGACGGTTGTTTACTTATTAACAGTAAACAAGAAGATATCAGGCCTGCTGGGGGTGGGAACCACCTAGAACAAGACGCAGTTATTTACTGATTAACAGAAAATAAGACAAAAAAGAAAATAATGGTGTCTGGCCTGAGATGGGAAAAGCAAACTCATCAAGTCAAGGTCAGCGGGAGGTACCCTGCCTTAGACTCCACAGAAGAAGGGGTAACAGAAGTGTACACTGTATGCTCAGTCTCTTCATGAACAGACTCGTGTTTGCTGTAACTGTTGGTTCTTTAGTAAACTCAATTCACATTTGAAGTATTTAGGACTCTCTTCTGGTCCATCTTTGAGATTTTCTCCCACAACCCTCACAATGTTTCCATTTTACCAGTATAATTTAACAGAGATGGTTTTATTTTGTAGGTCACATTGTTTCAAACTAGAGTGTGTTTTTTTGTAACTTTTTTTTCCTTTTGGGGGATGGGGATTACCTCTGTAGTAGGTGTCACTTATCATCAAGACCAATTTCATGCTTGCAGGACTGCGACCATGCACCAGCCAATACACACAGACAGTTCAAACACATTGTGGAAAAAGCATCCATGCATACACACATGCACATACACATGCAATTGTATACAGCCTAAGAAAGACACTGGTTTGAGGTTGGACTGGTTTGATAGTCAGTGCTCAAACACAGCTGTAATTTCAGGATTCAATGTATATGTGAATTTATTCATACATTTTCAAAATGTGTATTCCATATTTCAACCAACTTTTGAGTCTAAATAAGTCAAAGTTTTTTCATAGATAAAATGGTTTAAACCAAACACAGTGGAGTGGAATGACAGGACTTTGACTGAGACACAAATACTTAAAAGATTAAATGGATTCAACCACGTTAACCACAGGAGATGCTGGGTGTGGTCTTGTGTGTGTGTGTGTGTGTGTGTGTGTGTCTGTCAGTGTCAACCATGGGAATTTCTTTTTCCTCTCATGCACTCAAACTTTTATAACTTTTGGCAGAGACATACTGTATATGAGGATCAGGAAGTAAATCTCAGTAGGATGGCTTAATGCAAGCAAACAAAAAATATAAAATGACAAAAGAAAACATTGCTGTTTATTTTTTAAATCGTTATTTTCTTGATAAGTTACACTCCTTTGTCATATTTCTGTGGGCATACAGCTCGGGCAGCCTTCTGTATAGAGCCCCTTATCTCTGCTTTTCATTGTTTAATATGTCAGTGGTATTGCTTGGCCGTTCGCTCCATGTTCTATTACCTCTTCAAAGATCCTTCTTCCACTGAGGCATGTGCAGGGCTGTTCATCTTCTAAATTATCAATTGGTGAGTATCTGGGGCCCAGACCCTGTAGAGAGGCCAGCGGGCGATATTCTGCCTCAAATGAAACATGGTTATATAATTTCATGAGCATGATTAAGACTGCTTGAACTCTTAGCACCAGATTAGGACATCTCCACAGAGGCAGATCTGCACCAAAAAAGCCTGATGGTGTGAAAACCCAAAGGAGAACATTAATTGACCTCAGACAGAAAGTCAGAAGGAACATTGGTGCAACATTTGTGTGAGACCACTGATAATATCTGTAAAATCAGGATTGGATATCCAGCACCTAAGTACTTGTTTGAAGATGGGAATATGAAGCTGTCACATTATTAATGCTTCAATGACATACATTTTGGCGCAACAAGAAACTGTGCTGGCAGAAGGTTAAAAGTGTCCTGATTTGAAATGTTGCTATTAGCTACGTTTTATAGACCGAGCAGCTTTGGTTTTAAAGAGGAGACTTGGCTCAGCACACTAATTGCCATTCTGTTTTATTAAGCCCG
Organism: Nannoperca obscura; assembly: GCA_036024295.1. Classification (NCBI taxonomy): domain Eukaryota; kingdom Metazoa; phylum Chordata; class Actinopteri; order Centrarchiformes; family Percichthyidae; genus Nannoperca; species Nannoperca obscura. The sequence continues at coordinate 13,602 of JAVQJL010022883.1, read as the reverse complement.
AGCTGCTACACTGTTCTTTATCTGTTCACCTTTTTTCAATCTGCTGATTTTATCTTTTAACCTATTATAAATCAGTTGTCTTTATCTGTTGACCTATTTTGAATGAGGCGGTTTTATCTCTTAACCTCCTCTGAAAGACACGTCGTGAAAGACATGCAGACATATCAGTCTGATACGTATATCACCTGAGATCTGATAAGTAGCACATACCAGGAAATGTAATCCAATTTATGCATAATTTATCCAGGATTTAGATGGAAATTTATTGGAAAGTATATATATCTAACAAAGGAGTGTGCATTCAACAAGCTGATTATGTTATAGATTTATTTTCATCTTTTCTGGCATAGTTGAGAAACCAGTATCACATTGGAAAGTTGTCAGAAGAATAGCAACATTATAAGATCCCAAAAAGGACGCAGTAATAGACAATCAGTGCCTTTAGTATACTAGTGTCTGAGTTAAGCAAATTAACAGGTGTTTTTGTCTGTTCTGCCATGTTACTTGATTCTGATGATGCTGTGTCGTGTCTATATGGTAACCCTAGACGAGTCTTGTGTTTTTTGTAGTTTTGGTGCGGACTAATGTACTGGGCAGATTTTGTGAATGTATAAGTAAACATGTGGGACATTATGACAAACTCTAGGACAATCAGACTGAGTATAGCAGAGGATAAGAATTCAGGTTCCCCTTACTTATTCTTTCTAACTTATTCAGAATTTGTTTTCCAACTACTAATACAACACTCAGCATTACTGAGCATGTCTATGCGTCACTTGGACATTAACTTCATTGCAAAGGAGGCCTGCATGTAGTTTCTCCATTTCTTGCTCATGGGGCATCACAGGCGAGGTGACCACATGCTTTGTGCATGTCGAGGTTGCAATGTGCCAGTCTCAAGAAAGAATCCATACTTGTTTATATAGTTTTGAAATTTGGCACCAATGAGTTAAGCTCCTTGGTGAGTTCAAAAGAAGGGGGGTTGATTCTTCCGTGTCTATGGAGCGTTACCAGATCAAAATATGGTCTGAACCCATTTAAGCCAGTCAGCCCAGCGGGGGGAACTCAGATGTTTGGGGTGACTGGTTACTCGCTGCAGGGGGTCACTACATTGAAGCAAGAAGTCTGACTGGTTGGTCCAGAAGAAAGGGGAGAAAAATTCAAGTACCGTACTAGATCCTGAAGCAAGTATTACTGGTTCTCACCAGGAGGTGAGGCTTCACAACACTTTCTTGTTGCTGGCCTCCTGGGTGCTCAGAACTGCGGGTGGTTTCTCTTCTCACCGTGGGTCACGTGGAACTTAAAATCTCAAAATGAAAGTTTGCTCTTTTGGTACAAATGTTGATATTTCTGATGGAAGACTGTGCAGCAATCAGGACCTGATTTGATTAAAAGGCCAAAAAACTAACTGCATATACTGGCCTCGTCAATTTTTCTAATAATACATTAATATTATATAGCAGAAATCAGTAATACAGGTCTCCAACTAATGATTATTTTCATTATTAATTATTCTGGCAATTATTTTCTCAATTAATTAATTAATCGTAGTTTCTATAAAATGTCAGAAAGTAATAAAAGGGGCATATTAGAACTAAGGTCAAGATGAGGAATTCAAATTACTTGTTTTGACAAAAGTATTGACAAAAAAGAGGAGTGAATCCTTACACTCCTACATCTAATCCTACATTTAAGCAAATATTTTGGAATTTTTGCTTGAAAAACATCAAGCAAAACTGTTTCTGATTATCTTTCCATTGATCTAGTAATCTATTAATCAACTAATCATTGCAGCTCCAGAGTAGCACATTGATTAGCCAGTCAGTCAGCCAGTCAAAAGGCTTATTTAGAGTGACTCTTTTTGCCACTCAGTATTCTAATACAGAATGATTGATGTCTTCACACAGCAAACCAAAACACAAAATACAAAATATGTAGGGCACGTTTACATGGAGGTTGCCGTGGCCTGTTAATGGCCACTTGCCACAGGATCTGAACATTTGCTATCAGCACCTCTACCAAAAGAAAAAAAGAGCATTGAGAACACTCGAAGGACATCTACTTATAATCTTTTTCTCAGATTAAATTGCTAGATTAAAATGCAAACCTTGTGCATGTCCCCACCCATGTCAAGTTGTCCTCTGTATGCCTAACATTGGCCTGCTAGTTAGAGCAGCCTCTAGATGTATTGCCTGTGAATGTACCTCAATCCCCCGACTGCCTCTCTCTCCTCCTCCCTTTCATCCCATTCACTTGGCTTGGGGACAAAAGGGACAATGTCACAGGCTGTGTCCCCCCCTGGATGGAACTGTCACCTGTCATTTAAGAGAAAGGCTCCAGAACACCTTTATTTGCTCTGCAAGAGATGTGTGTGTGTGTGTGTGTGTGTGTGTGTGTGTGTGTGCACCCTCTTCTGGGCCTGCAATGTTCCCAGGAGTCTGGCCGGTGCATCAACATTAAGTATTAAGAGCCATGCTGGGCAAAATAACAGTAGAGGTGGAAAGGTTGCACAGGGCTGGGGGAGGGTAGGGGAGTCGGGGGTGGGGGGATCCCAAAGGCAGAGAGAGGGCAGTGGGCTGTGGCCTTCCTTCTCTCCTTCCTCATGGTGTTCTCAGGACAGCTACAGTGCAGCCCCAACTTTCTGAAAGTGTCCTACCATACACCCTCCACCAGGGATGGAAACCAGCACTTGCCAAATGTTGACAAAATGTGTCTTTGGCAGATAAATCAATAGTGTCACATGCCTCACTAGATGGTAACTTTTTCAACAGTTTTTTAAAAACTTTTTTTTTTATTTGAATGCCTCAGTGATTTAGAGTTTTTGGCCTTAGGGCTCCTGGCCTTGTTCTTAAACTTTTTTTCCCTTCTGACCACTGCTACAGCCTCTGATTGTGAGCCAATCAAACAAAGGAAAACTATGGCTCTGTATCAAAAAGGCTTTTGATTGGCTTCCTCTTCTGCTGGCTGCCAACAAAGTGATATTGTCTGCTGTTTCTGCACCGCCTGGATGGTTAACTGGCCTACCATTACTTGATAATTAATATCAAAATGTGAACATGTTACCTGCACGTGTGTGTGTGTGTGTGTGTGTGGGGGGGGGTCTTTTGTGAATTCTGTTCACTTTATAATGAATTACTAGATCCAACAGAAAGATGTTTGAAGAAGTTAAAATGAAAACTTAACTGGTGGAGGGTGGTGTGGGTGTGGGTGTGGGTACAGTGCATCGCTACCAGAGGGAAAAGACACATCAGGCCCACTGAAAGTCACAGCTACACTGATGGAAATTCTAACAGGGTGTCATCAATCAGCCAATTTCTCCCTATTTTTTCTTCTTGTGTCCCTCTCTCTTTGTCCCCATCACTCTTGCACTTCTAAATCCTCTCCTCCTCAACTATCACTCTTTCTAACCAGAAGCACATTGGTTACATCTGTCTGCATTCACTTGCAATAGCTCAGCTTTAAAATTGGTCTAAGTGCTCGCGTAATGCTCCATTTGCAACCCTTCCTGTTAGAACTGACTCAGACACTTAAAGTCATTTTTTGTTCTCTTCTTTTGACTGAAATATAGTGAGGCATCAGATATTTACAGTAAATGTGTTGAAATGGAATGCATCATTAGAAGTGGCAGTCTTTCAATTCAAGAGCAGCTGCACAGAGTATATCCATAAATGTGGTATGTCTCCCATGCCAGTCTCTCTTTGCTGCTACCTGATAGAATCTTGTGATTTTAAAACACAAAGGTTTTACATTCATATCATCATTTTCAAGAACAAAACACATAAAAGGAGTAACCAGCTTTTTTTTAATTTTATTTGTTGTAGCTTTACAGGACTGCAACCTTCTGGCAGCCTTTTGTTCTTTTTCTTCCTTGCCAAATCTTCACATACAAACAATAACATTCAGTCTGTGAGAAAAGTAGGCTCAGCCATATTCAGAGGCCTCAACAGCACAAAGAACACCCATTTCATTAGAAAATAATTATCACAAAGACAACTCCTTGGGAAAATGAGTTTTGGTCTTCTATTTGTTTTTGTCTATTTTCTATGTTAGGGTCAGTCAACATGACACCTGTTCATTCCTCCTCTATATGAAAACACTGTAATGGAAAAGCAGAATTGTGTATTGTCATCCAGTCGCCTCTCTTTGCTGAGAGTTGTGCTGCATGTGAGAGTTGTGCTGAATAGTCACAAAATGCCTGGCCAAGGGTGCTCCCTGAAGGCACCGCACCAAATCAATGTCAACATATCCACTGGGGGGTTTCACCACCACCGAAGTGCTCGTTTAACACAATACACTGTTATTTGCCCAGCTGGGACTCTCTCAAGCACATACTATATTTTCATGCTGTTTTTCACAAATACCGCTGCCCTGATGCATTGCAAGACATTGAGGTTATTTCCTTTCTCAGGCCACTATGGATGATCATTGCATTTTCCCAGCATGCCATTTGAGGGACTTGTTTGACTGTTGGCTGTAATGTTAGACATACCTATGCTGAGGTCCTGATAACATTGCTGTTGCATTAGCACCACTGCTGTGTACCACACATTGACAAATACACTTAAGCACAAGGAGTGATTTTTTTTACTTTGAAAGTAAATACTGTATGTGTCCACACAGTCAACAATTAAAATGTAAAATATCTGTGGAAAAAGTGCTGCTTTTTCCAACAGAAAAGAAATCACAATTCACATTATCAATAATTAATGCAACTTTTTTGATCTAGCTTAGTGTCTCTCAATGTATTTATGTAAATATTTTATCCAAATGCAAAACTGCTTAGGGATTTAGGTGAGCGGAGCTCAGAAGGTGTCTCTACGCTTGAAGGAAAGAAAGAGCTGAAAGTTTGTTATGGCAGGTATTATATAAAACCTAAACTCATCAAAACTCATCACACGCAAGAGAACATGAGAGAAGAATGGGGAAATGTTCAAGATGATGGCTGAATCCATACCGTAGCATTCCAGGCAAGGTACCATACTTGGAGCAATTTCTTAAAAAGTTTATACCAACCCACCTCACCCCCTGCCCCCCAAACAGAGAAAAATCTATGTTTTTCATATGAAACAACTTTTCTAAGACTGGCACATCTGTAGCCTTGCCATCAGAGAAGTCCTCATGCTGTGAAACTCTGAGAAATTGCCTTCAAAAAGGGAACCATACTTGGAAATGCAAGGAAAATGCAACATCAATTTAGCACAAAACACACCAAGGTCTATGTCCAAATGGATTTCTATCATTTCTGTGTAATTACAGTAGTGGCAATGCTACTGGATTAATCAGTGCACTATTATTCAATTTTACTTTAAAAAGTAACATTCAGTGTTAGGAAGGGAGACTTTCCTATTACCACCATATGTTAGATATGAGTTTAAATGTTGGGAAGGGCCCTGGAAATAAGCGGACTAAAACGTATTATTGTAATGTAACTGAAACTGAAATTCACTGCACAGTAAAGAAGGCATAGCCCAAATATCTGTGCATTGTTTGTCATGTGCTAAATCTAGACACTGAAAACTAAATTGGAGAAACAATCACATTTTTTGAACAGTGACTCCCTGGGTCTCTTTTTTGTCTCTGGTTGAACAAGATTTGTTTTTCTTCAAACTTTATACAATTCTTGTCCAATATCATTGGGAATGACTGATTCAATATATTGCCTGATAGATGTTCTATACCCCATCGCTTACTTCCAGAGGGCATGTGTGGATTGTAACAGTGACAAGCACACATAAATACATGCATAAAGTCACTGTCACAGGCCCAGAGGCACAAGGGGTCAGCTTTAAGGAAACAGGATAACTGTGGTGTTTGGTATATCTGTGCACAGGGGTGTTAGTGTGGATCTGCTGCGGCAGGAAGCTTTGAACAGGAGTCAGACAGCCTTTCTTCATGTCAAGTGTGTGGAGTCACTGGGTTATATTATATTGAAATTTATTGAAAAATGTCATCGATTTTCCATAAGAATGTTGTCATTAAATAGAAGAAGCACTAAAATACAATATGAGGAGCTGAGTCCTATGTGGCCAGTGTAGTAATCATTTTTGGTATTGATTTGGAGTCACTGGTTTTCATTACATGGAAGACGTAAGAAAAGAAAGAGAAAGAAAGAGAAGAAAAACAGCCTATTTTTCTATTACAATAATTATGTAAAATAAAGGAATTACACATAGGGCAATCTAAATAGGTGTGCTACATGGGACAAATTTAGAATCATGTTTTATTTCATTTTGGAATTACCATGGCAACTGTTACATTGCTTTACCACGGCACACTTTTTGTACCATGGCTAGTACCAATATCAGTACCATGGCAGAGTGCTGGTGCCTTGGCTAGTACCATGGCACATTTTTGGGGCATGGACAGTACCATTGCTAGTAACATGATTACAATTTTACATATAGTAACACGCTGTTGTGGGAAGCCCCGTAGTAAAACTGAAAATACTATTCATTACCATCGTAATGCGATGGTACATTTTTGTAAGGGACGTCATTTTAGTACCGACACAGAGTGAAAACTCTGCCTACACTGAACCATAATGAAGTCTTAGAAGGTCCGCAGTACTTACACTCTTGAAAATGACCTCACGTAAACTTTAACATCTAAATTATGACGGTAAACACTAATCTCTATGCAGCACTATTTGGACTTTTGGCATTCATCATTACAACTTGCTGTCTTACATGTGTGAAATTTGGAATTGAGACAGTGGCTGCAATAAAGATTACTCTGCAGCCCCAGGAATGAATGTGAATTATTAATACACAAACACATTAGTGGAGGATTATTAGCTGTGCATTGTGCTGTCAACCAGCTGCAGCTGTGATTGGCAGATTAGTGCCCATTTGCCTGTGTAGGGATTATGATATTAGCTGGGCTGCCAGGCAGTGAATGTTGCACTTGGCAGACATGCAGATGCTATGGTATGTTTACATTTGGTTTTTCAGGCTTGTCTGCGTATGAATTCCAGTTTCAATTGATGTAATCCGTCTTGAGTTTGCTCAGTCTGCATGTGCAGAGAGAATCTGACCATGTTTGCGCTTATGTAGATTCCACGTGTCACTTAGTGGCCTTTTCAGCTACTTCTCACAGGACAATGCTTATTCACATTCACTGATAGTTAGATAACCCCTGCTATATTGCTTGCTTCATCTGTGGGCACCAGGGCACACAGTCTTGCCAGCAGTCTCCTCTGTGTGATACCAGCTCTACTACTGTAGCATTCAAAATAAATACACCACACTAATGCAATCTGATTGATCCAGTTTCATCCTGGATTCATATCTATCCATAGGTGCACATATCTGTGATGTCTCTACTTGAGCAAATATCACAGGATTGCTGATAGAATCCCAGCGCCCGTCCATAAAGAATCCTCGCTCCTCTACAAAGGAGTGAAGCAGAGGATCAGATACAGTCTGCCTGTGTGCCGTTCTAGTCGCTATGTCTTGTTATCACTCTCAGGGCTGTCTCCTCCCAGTCGCATCCTGCAAAAGCTTCACAAGCTGAGAGGCACAATCAGAGCTCATCTGTCCTCAGCATGCAACAGTGTCAATAGTGGTTTCCTTTCATGGGCCATTTTTCATGGCTCCTCAAGTCTTTAACCTTCTCTTCCCTTCTCTTTCTACGAGGTCACTTACACCCACTTTATATAAGCCGTGTAAACTCTCCCTCATGGACCCCATGTATCTTTTCCCCTTGCCCTTTCTCTTTTCTTTCTCCTCCACCACGTCTGTTCTGCTACAGTATGTTGGTGCAGTATTTTCAGAAATGGATCAGAGGAGGGAGGATAGGGCTGTGGGGGGCTGACGGGGTGGAGGGTGAAAGGAGGGGCAGGTTGCCGGAAGGCTCTGCTCTGTGGCTGGCCTTGTCAAATTGATTGATGAGAAAGGCAAGCTTGTGTTCTTGGCAGGCTGGGAATTCATCCTCCTGGCTGCGCTGATACACTTATCTAGGTTTAAAGTGGCAGCGGCAGTGGTGGTGGGAGGGGTTGCCATCACACTGCAATGGTGTTAAAAAGGAGATTAGGCTGCTGCACATCATGCCAAATGAGATGGGGCACCGGCTGATGCACATGCTACAATGTCATGCGAACACATGCACACGCTCCCTGGTCCTATGGAACACTCAACCAATCAAATGGTGCAGCTGAGAGATAGAGAGCATGGAGGACAGATGAATAGATCACATGTTAGAAAGTCCATGTTTTCTGATTCTCTGACACTGGGCTTTGGATGGAGCACAGCATCACTGGCTAAATGGAAGACAGCACCAATGGGGGTGGGGGTGGGGGGATGAATGGTGCAGGGCGGCTCCTGTTCTGGCGAATGTTCAGAGGCTTTATTGTAGTCGAGGTCCCATTCAGGTTAATTTCTTTGCTTGTTTTTGCGGAATGACCCCGAGGCCTCTCAGTATCATGGAGTGAATCACAAAACACAAACCTTTCTCTCTTGTCTGTGCTGTTAACAAATGCAGCATGAGATCCATGGGATACAATGGAAATTCAGTGCAGCTACTCAGTCTGTGCTGGAAATAAACCAAGCTTGTTCAATGGACCCAAAGCCTAACCTCTCAAAAAGAGAAAGAAAACAAAATATACATTTTTAGTGACTTTATCAACATTGTTTCTTATAAGGAAATTACATTTCTCTTTCTGTCTGGTTATTTTTACGGTTTACAGAGAGTCTCTGTGTCTCAATTATTTCTGTATTCCACAGTGGCTGCCCTTGGAAAAAAAACTTCGTATCATACTAAGAAAGCTTTGATATCCTGCCTGCAAACAATGGAAATTTGGAAGTCCTTAGTATACACGATCAAAGGGAATCTGTTAAGTGCAATGATGACAACACACTCACAAGCACACAAATATGCAGACAGACACACATACAGACCAAAGCATTTGTTAGGTTAGGTTTAGATCATCAAAAATTGTAAAAGTTGTACTGGACCGTTGCTTAAGAAACACATATATGAGATTATATATACAGTCATATTTTGGAAGTAGAAAGTAGTGAATAGCCGGTGTACCCTTCTTTGTTTTTTAAAAAGAAGATTTTGTAGCATTTGGAAATGAAAACCTTCAGCGTTCATCTCTGCATCGACAGCTGCTCCCATCTCAGAACAGTGCTGGAGGGAGAGGAAAATGTTCGTTCAATTCTTTCACCATGAAAGAAAGTTCAAATTGCATTGCCACGCCATAGCACTGAGGGGGAAGGGATTTGTCTTATAGATGTGACATTATCTTAATCCACTGTCCAGATCCCAGTGCACAGAAAAAGTTGTCAGTTATATTGTCATTCTTGCCAGTTTATTATGCTTTCCCACAACATGCAGTGCTATTAAAGTAGTGTCTGCGAGGGTTTGAGGAATAGTGGCTGCAGCTGACTTCAGTAAGCATTGTAAGTTGCATCATGCTGAACAAACAAGTCAGAACTTCCTTGAACAAACTTCTCTGCCCAAACAACAATTCACTTTTGGTAGACATTCTAAATCTTGTATTTCACAGGTGCTTTCATAAAACGGCAAAAATCAGAACAGGTGTTGAAATGTACTTGGGATTTGTGTGAGTCTAACTAAAGGCAAAACCAGAAACCTTCAAGCACTGAGGGAAATCTGCATCAGTGCTTCCATTCAACTAAGTCCACGCCTTCGGAGCCTTCTGCAAAGCAACAAGGTCAATCCTCCCACCAGTTATAAATGAATGAATAAGATCTTAATCGTTTCCCATCCTACCTCAAGAGAGCAGCAACTAAATGTATACAGCAATTTCTTTTTCTATTCATTTATCCAGAGAACGTTGAGTAGAAACACTTGTTAGTACACTTCCATGTAGTGAAGTGTGTAAACTACGTACTTGCGTAGTGCAGCAGATTTTGATAGTAGTGGGGCGGCTGTGGCTCAGGAGGAAGACTGGGTGTATTAATCCCAGGGTTGGCTCCTCCTGTCCACATGTTGAAGTGTCCTTGAGCAAGGCACTGAACACTAAGTTGCTCTCAATGGAAGCCAGCACCTTGCATGGCAGCTCCGTCACCCCTGGTGTGCATCTGTGTCTGTGAATAGGTGAATGAGATCAATCTGTAGAGCGCTTAGAGAACCATATAGATTGTAAAGGACTATATAAGTGAAGTCCATGTACCATTTAGTGTTTCAGTGCTCAAATTGAACATGGCACTGACGATCGCAACATTTGACCGCTTTGTCTTCTTTGTAATGGTGAATTGCAACCAGGTATTATCACAAACATTTGACAGCATCTGTCACCCACAAAAACATCTGCCAGCTATTTGCTCACTTGATTTTAATATAATTTTATTAAAATGAGAAAAATTAACATGCTTTTAATTGTAGTGCAGTGTTTACTGTAACAATTGCAATCAAAACTTCCATTTTTATATGTTGGTGGCCCCTTCCCTTCCGCTACGTAGCCAACATGGCGACCATTGAGGGTGAGAAGTGTGCGGCGTTCCTCAACTTCCTCAACACTCAACTTTCAGACCATTATGAGACCACCATCTGGTTGCTCATAGTGCACTGCATTTTGCCATACTTTCAGTGTGAATGCACTTATGCACTTACACTAGCAAGAAAGAATGTGAATTGAGACACATGACAGGTCTTTTCTTTTTCAACATCGCATTGCTTTGTGCTTCTACACAGGGCTGTAGCAAGGAATTATAGAGCCAGGAGGTGACTCTGGACCCTCTACCACCTCTGAAATACCAGCTATGAAAAACGTCAGTTTCAACAAAGTCACGCCTTAATGCAGTTCAAAATATTTTACAAAAAAGCTACTACAGTCATAACCACTCTTTCACAAGGCATCCCTTTTACTTTTATTTTTCACAGAAATAAATTAAATCAGTACATTTTATTCATACATATTTTGGTTTCTCAGATATCACAACATCATTATAATATTAAAAAAAGTTAGTGTTTGCATGTTTGCAGATTTCCACCAAACTCTGTACAAAAACAGATCAATGTGAAATAATAATAATAATAATAATTTTTGATAAACACACAATTGAGGACAGAGGGATCCAGTCCAGGGGGATGGATAGTAATCACCACTATGTGTAACTGCAGTTGAACTCACATACTGCTGGGAGTTGCCCAGCATAAGACAGCACAGAGCAGCTCAGCAGACGAAGTTTTATTTGGCATACAACATTCATATCACATTAATAATTGAAGCTTTACATTATGATGTAACTTTTTCCCACAGCAACAGACAGAAAAAACGTAGGTGGGAAAAATGAGTCAATAGGTGTCTTTAAGCATTTTCTCCTTATATATGTGAATGCAGTGGGCATCTCACCAGTGGCCAGGAGCAATGCCCAATGTCCTTTAATTTGTGTAGTTTAAAGATTCACATTTAGGCTTCATTTTCTGAAAATGAATGCTACTAAATAGTGCACCTTCTGAATTGACAACATATGGTTGAGAAATAATATATAAATATCTCTTTCTAGGCAGGCTCCAGTGAACAAATGTGTGTTATTGAACACATCAAAGTAACAAAATTAAATACATTTTTCAAATGAATAGATTACAACTTGCCAAAGATGCCTGTACAATCACTACTCACCAAGTGTGAGAAATGTGAGTGGCTGTAAATTTGTGATAATCACCATCATCTGATGTGTTGGTAAAATTAGACTAATATAGTGGTGGAATGAAACTAAGTACATCTACTCAAGTTCTCTACAGTTCTAGTACAGTTATGAGGTACTTGCACTTTATTTTGATATTACCATGTTATGAAACTTTATACAACAACATTTCAAAGGGATATATTGTACTACGTTTAATTACTTTGCAAATGAAAGGCTCCACACACCCACACTTTTTACAATTACTCCGGCTGATCCGACCTATAGTCAGGCAGAATGTGGGTGGAGCTGTGCTGAGTTTTACATGATGTCGCCAAACTCTATGGAGGATTTCCTATTTGCATCAGCAACGTCACAAAGCGCTGCTCCTGACGCCTAGCAACCTTAACAGCTGCAGTTGAGGATTTAGGTTTGAAAGGCTCCTCGTTTTTTCAACATTTGCATCGTTAACTATTTGAGTGAGTTAAAACCCAATACTTTTAAAAGTTTCATCCTGCTCGGCCGCTGTTGACGGTACATTTGGGGACGCCATATGGGACAGGTTGGGCCACGGAGGATCCACCCGTTGGATCCTACAAATATGGGAAAAGAAGAAAATTGCATGAAGGAGCCTTAGAGACGTGATGGCTGTGACCCAAATCAAATGCTCTAATTAGGCAACGTGAGTGAAAAAAACTGTGTGAATAGACTATAGTGTACAGAGCCTTTAAATTTTACATTAAAAATATATGAACAAATTGATCAAATTTGATGCATTCATATTGATAAAACTATGAAACCATATAATAACTAGTTAGACAACATTACAGTGCTTATATACTTTTTTCAGTATGAATAATGTATAAGATATAACCATATCAGGGTTCATGCTGCATAAGTAATAATACTTTCACTTTTAATTTTCAAATTACATTTAAGTATATTTGGTTACTGTATTATTTTCAGTAACAACACTGACAACTATTTCTCTTTACAGAATCATTGCAATGTTAACTGTAATGTTGTGAATTGAACACGGTAACCACCAATCAGTTCAGCAATTTAGGAACTTCAAGCTGGCTAAAATGTTCTCATTTGAGTGACATCAATCACTGCCTGACTCACTCACTAATGAGTTTATAACATTTTGGCAAAACACAATATTTCCAAAAGTAACTTTAAAAGTAACTGAAAAATGAAATGACATACATTATTATTATTATTATTATTATTATTATTATTATTATTATTATTCAGTCTTACGGTTTGGGTAAAAGGGATATTAAATAACTGCTTTAACATTCACATATCCAAGGGATGTTATTACAAGCTGTTGTCATAGTTTAACAAACATCTACTACCAATGAATATTGTTTATTTTGTCAGTAGTGATCAATGAACCAATTAGAGGCTTGCCATTTGTAAAGCTGCCTGAGGTGCAGCAGGGTGGTCCGTAGCACCGTTCACTTACATTGCACAGGCGCCCGCATTGTTGATTCTGAAGGCCTCAGGCAGATTTCATACAGCCTGACAACACAAGCTAGCTGGATTCTGATTGGATAAAAACTCTAACCTAAAAACAACACGAACATGAAGAGAATATGAAGAATATTTTTATATATTTAGGGAAAGTAAATTCAAAATTAAATTAACTTTTATTACATTATGATCATGATTTATGTTAGGCCAGCAGAGAAGGCCTTACTGGCCCTGACGGCCCACCACTGCTAGCAGTAAGACTTTAAACCACCACATCCAGGATATATGGAAAACACCCTTCCGTGACTCAAAAGATAAAGACTGAATACATTAAATTAAATCGAAAAGGTTTCCAAAATCTTCATAAGTTCCCAAAGTTTGGTTTGTACTAAGACAGTTTCAGCTTCTCATACACAGATTTTAAAAATACAGTTGTTGCTCTATACATATGTGTGTGTGTGTGTGTGTGTGTATATATATATATATATATATATATATATATATATATATATATATATATATATATATA
>JAVQJL010022880.1:0-17901 GCA_036024295.1 Nannoperca obscura | reverse complement strand
TATATATATATAGAGAGAGAGAGAGAGACAAATAGAATTTTTCCGTAATAATGCATCCAATATACATCATACATATTTATAGTTAGTGTTGGAAGAGTTACTTGTATGTAATCAGTTTCTCATTACAGGACATTGATAAAGTATTCACATACGTATACTAATTACTCAACAGCACAAGCAAATTGTTACAATACTCTACACAATATTACTTTTGTTACTCAGCTCAGTTAAAGGTGCCTGTACAACTCCATATTCTCAACACCCACACACATTCTGTATTTAACATGTTTAAAAATAGAAAATTAGCCAAGCTGAAGACCTATTTGCTTGTTAAAAAGTACGGTTTAACAAGCAGCCAGCCAAAATTTGGAGGTATTTACTGACATCTAGCTAAATGTTAGCTCGCACTCCAGAAGTCCCGTCCTCACAATGAAGCTGCGTGTTCACACATTCAACCACAAAACCAGGTAATTCTGAATTTGCGTTCAGAATAACATGTGGCAAACATTAGGAAGTTAAGCTAAGAACACACAACATGTAAATAATTTAAATAAGACCGCTTTGGAATTAGCAGGAAGCACATTTCTCTCTGCCTTTCTCCTCTTTTGCAATCAGCTAACCGCAGCACACACCGGCCCCTGCGTTAAGCTAACACATTGGCTTCCGGACTACTGAATGCAGAGAGACCAAATTAATATGAAACTCCTGGTAAGACAGCAAACAACACCAAAATTGTCAAAGTAAGTGAGCGTTACTGGAATTTATTAATAAAATTACTTCATTTCAAAGTGTAATACCTTACAGGACAGTAAGTAATGCGTAACTGCCTCTGTTCATAGTAAACACTAGTATGGTCACATGTGGCTTGAACTTATTATTTTTTATTGCAGGACAAAAGACAAAACACTCACAGAACACTGAACAGGGAAGGCATAAGGAGAACTTATTAATGTAGATGTAAGGAAGACAATAAAAAAAACTTAATTTCAAATGATATAATTTTATTGGATTAGAAAATACTTGCATTTCATCTTTTCCCTTGAATGTAATGTCCAAAGGTAAGATATCAGCTTCTGGTCTTTACATCCCTTAGGCCTTGCTGGGATTTAGACCTGCAGCATTTCAAAGCAATTCTTACTTTTGGCGTGGATTTCTTTTCTTTTTTAGTTTTTTACCTACGGGCATAACATCATTAATACTGAGATCCACTGTGAATCTCCTGAGACCTCTCACAACATAGTGAATTGCAGTGAAATGAAGTACAACCTGTCTCTTCACTGTAATAGTTTTATGTCGCAGCCCTCTCTGGAAAAGCCAGGTGCATGTGATTTGCTACCATCATTACACTCAACAATTTACTTGTGTTTGGGGGGCAAATGCAGTCATCAGTGAAGCTGGAAAAGTGCAAGAAAGAATTGGCAAATGAGTTTATGTGAATTGTGTCGTACATGTGATGCAGTTGTCTAATCCACTAAGTAAGGCCTGTGTGGCAAAGGGTCGTGCAGACTTTAAGAGCTCCTATAGCTGGTATTAAATTGATATCTGGCTATGAAGGAATAGTGGAGGAATTGTTACAGTATGAGGGTCTTTTCCTCATCACTGAAACCATTATTCAGTTTCATTTGTCACATGAGGCGTGCAGGACGGTCCTGTGATTAATGAGGGCTTCATGTCGGTGTGCATGTGTCCTTCTTTCCCCTCTTACATTCCTGTCTCGCTCCCGTTTCCAAATCACTTCGCTCCATCTCTCTATGCTTGTTCTGTTTGATGGAAACAGCAGAGCATTTGGTGAATAATGTGTCTTTCCCTTTTTCTGGATGACACATAATGGGCATAATGCTTGCAGAATTTGTGATTGATAGGGATCTGGAGTGGGTGTGAGCAGACAGCTGTCAGTCACTTTGTAGCATAAATAGATAGATCGATGGCTGATATACTGCATATTAAGTACAGATTGGCAAGTAAATTATCTGCTATGCCCCCTTTTGGACTTCGGTGTAATTTATCAGTGTAATTTGACATTTTGGGAGCGCTGTGTTGCCCAAGGTTGGGCAAAATTCAAATACCATATATTACAGTTGTCAGATAGATCAGGTCTGACTCATAGTCCGTCCTCCAATTTAATTTTGTTGAATAAGCCAGTTTTTCTTCTTTCAAACTCTTCGGCTCTTGACTTTGTTGCTTTGTAGAAGAAGCGCCCCTGGAGAAGTAACATTGACTGCCTCTCCTGACCCGCTCCCTGTGATCTCACATCTCCGGGGGATGAGAGGATGGGCGACAGCAATTAGCCACCCTGTTGAGATTGGGGTGACATTAGCCTTGGTCTAATTTAACGCGAGCTGATTATATGACACACTGACACACCTGAAGGGTTTCATTGCCAGATAAAAGGACGTGAGCAGAATATGTTGGATCTGCCCAAAGCCTGCTTCTAATGAAAGCATTGATTTACTATTTTATGATGAATGTAGAAGTTTCTGAGGTCCAGTGCTATTAGTAATCTTGTCAGTGAACAGGAGGTTGAGAGATGGAATGAGGTTCAGTATGGAGCCAAGATATAACCAACACATTATACAACTCATATATCTCATCTCATCAAATTACTGGTTGTTCAGAGAGGCAACATTTTCTATGTGGCTGTTTCTCAATGAAAGGAGTTAAATACGTGTGCTGTGTGTTTGCCAGGCTTACTAATGGTCAAGAGGCCCCGCTGTTATGTCCTGTTACTATTGGATGTTGTAATTTTCTGTACTCCACATGAAAGCTGTCATTAACGAAAGCAGCTGAATGATGCTTTGTTGCTGATTGCAGGAAGAAGAGCGGAATAACAACTCCTTTTTAAAGATTCACGTGCAAACACACAGAGCACATGTGCCGTGTGTTCATTAGGTCATTATCACACAGGATTATCACACCACACAGGCAGACACTTAATCAAAAGCACACATACAAAGACACAGATTGCAAAGATAATGCGCGAGCACATAGTGAGGCTCGTCACTGAGCAGTGTGTCCCAGGAAATATTGACTTTATTACTGCACCACTGACGGCTCCACCCACTGATAACCATCAGCTGCATCAGCCTCTGGTCTCAAGCACGTCTCACTTCATTAACACGGACATTATCACTGACGATGCTTATCAGGGTGTACACCGAGCATGGGATGTGTGTTTGAAGGTCCATAGAGAAGATTATTTTCGCAACTGTCAGAGACTTGATGACTGTCCTCTTCCGAGGTGTGTAAGGTGTATGTGTGGTCTTGTCATTATCTGACATATAGGATGCACCAGCCCATTCAACACACCGCACGGCAGGTGTGCCGCTGCGTGAAAGGATCTGTTGACTGAGACAGAGAGTTTGAGGGTATGTTCTTTGATGAAACCCATTTCAGGTGGTTAGAGAAGCAAGCTATCATCATAACGCAGCACCATTGTCCATCTCCGCAGCAATTTGTAGTTCCCGTCTAGTAGCCAGCACTACCGCGTGACTCAGTGCAAGCCAATTATGATTTATCCATGGCTTTTGCCATGTGAAAATGATTCATGGCTTTACTTTATCCAAACCCATGCAGCATGCATGGAGTCTGGCACACTCCCTGTAACTGCCTGCATTAATAAATCATGTTCTGAAAAAGTATCGATTTGTTTTTATGGTAGAACTTCATATTGTTTATACATCACACAATTGTGTGTAGCATCCTCCCCTGGTGCGCCACATGTTATACTGTACTGGCAGTGACACTGAATTTTGTAGCATTACATATTTTAATGTTCATTATTTGCAAAAGCATGTATTTATCTTTTTTGTTTTGTTACAAAAAGCTACGAAATGTAGCATGTTGGGTTTGCATACAATACCACGTTCAGATGACACATGAACATATGGAAATGTGCATTAGCATCAGCTTATTTGTAGTGGCTGGCCAAAATGTTCTTGTGGACATTAATGATACACTCTGGTATTCCTGTGAGAAAGCTGCTAATTGTTAAAGATCGGAGCCTCCCTAAAGCCTGTTCTGGGAAATAGAGATGGTAAAAGCTCTTAGAGATTGCAGCCATCACTGGTGAAAGCTTTCTCACCACAAGTTGCCCTCCTCACTCACTCTTACAACTGCACAATGTGTTCTTGAGTCAAAAGCTAAATACACTTGTTGGAAGATATACAAAGAGGAGAAGAGCATAATGGCTTACAAGGATTAGTTTAGAGCACATGACACAACTGGAGAAATTTATGAATTAATTGACTTCAGACTAACCACAATCCATAACCCTAATGTCAGGCATTACCTGGTTATTACTAATATGTTCTGCTCCATTATTACCTTGAGATGTGTTTCCCCATTGTTGCCCCAAGAAAGACAGTCCCCGAGAGATTACCTGTTAGTACCTTGTTATGTCTGCGCTGTAATGTCAAGGTCTACCGAACCCTTTGCACAAGAACTCATCTGTGAATTTAGGGATTGTTTCAGCGACACTGGAGAGGTTACATTGTTCCTCTTTCAGTGATGCTTTAAACAGTTTGCAGAGAAAAATGTCATGACATATTTTTCGCCTTAGCACAAGACCATCAGACTCAACAATGGGTGCAGGGGCAGTGAAGCGTGCTGTCTCCAAGTTCATCATGCCTTTAATGTGTCAGAGTGCCCTCCTGGGAAAGACAACAATGACAGCTACAGTAATAAGAGGATAGCTGTTGGCATTCAGCCTACCTGTCACTTTACTGAGGCCTGATGTAAAGCAACACCCTACATGTGCACACAGCATGACAAAGTCACCGCAACCCGATAGCATATAGTATGTAACTTATCCACATTAACGCAGGTATGCGGAAAAAAACATGCAGGTATACATGTTCCTTTATGTACATACAGCTGTATATGTACAAATAGGAAAGGTTCAAACAAAAAGAATATGCAGACCCTCTGCCACTCCTCTCTGAGATACGACACATCAGTTGTGCCAACTGCATTGCCTTTTCCCCCTTCACTAAAGACAATGGTGCAGTGCATCCATAACTCGTCATTCATCAACATCATTACACATGTACATGAGGATACTCACTTTGATTTCTCTTTGCATGTGTGTGTGTGTGTGTGTGTGTGTGTGTGTGTGATAGGAAGTGTCTGGTTATGGTTAACAAGCAGCTGGTCAGAGTTGCTGTACAACCTGTCTGCGTCAGTGTTGCATTTTTACTAAGCATTTGACTGAGGTTACTTTAGTTCGATGGGATTGCACCGCGCAGTGTGTATATTCTCATGGGTTGGTTACAGTATAATAGTTCTCAAAGAAGTTAGTGGATGGTGAGAAAGTGCTAAATGTGTCTGTCAGGGAAGAGCATGCAGAACAGGGACATTTCTGCATTTATAAATGTTGAATATGCACAAAAAAGAATTGTAAAACATGAGCGTACTTATGATGATTGGTTAATCTGAATCATTTTCATGAGGAAAATTCATTTTTGTTCATTTCAGAAGCCAAATATGAATGACAAGTAGGCTAACCCGTGAAGTGTGTAATTATGTGCTTCCGCGCTTTTTAACACACAATAAAGGAACCTCTCTGGTTTACTAGCAGCAACTTCATTAAAAGGTCTCCGTCTCCTTCCTTCAATGGAGCAACACCTCAGATGAGACTGTCTCAAATTATAGAAGTCAAACACCACCAAAGGGGACTGAGCTCAGGTGTCCCCTGAACCTCACAAGTGGCAGCAATGCTTTGTAGGTGCGCAGCACTGCATTTCTTGGCACAGACTTTGATATCCTACCACTTCGTCTAGATTTGCAGAATGCTTCAGCTCAGTGAGCTGGAAGTGTCAGTGCAGGCAGTGCATTCTAATAAACCTTCTCTTATGACAAGTAAAGTATGACCTGAACAATGAACTATATTACTTGGAAAGTAAAGTAATGTTATTTTTAAATTGAGTGTAAAATAGACAAAAAGAGAATGTAACAGACAAAAAAACAGTAAAAGACAGAGAAACAATCTACTTGTGTTCCAAACAGTGGAGGTGTTATGTGATTTTTGCAACAGCAACAAAAGTAAGCGTGAGAGCAGAATCATTGTGACCTTTATGAGTGCAAGAACAAGAAATGCTTGTTTCCTCTTGAACTTAGAGATTTTTTCTCATTGTCCGCCGGTTTCTCTCTTTCTCTTCCCATGCCTTGGAGCTCATTCTACACAACTGCTAATCTTGTGTTCCGATGGGGATTAGCCCAAAATTCAGACTGTTTTTAAACTCTGGCATCACCGTCTTGTCTCAGCAGGCAGCACCAAGCACATTATGCCTCAAGATTAAGATGTGGTCTATATGCTTTATTCTCACAGCCGCCTAAGCACGAAACCCATTTCAATTAAAGAACAATTGCAACTCTAATTGCATTCTAATTGCTATTGCATCACTGGCTTGTTGGCAGAGTCACTAAGATGTCTTGGTGTGTTTTCCGGAAAGCTGCCCACCCGCATAACAAGGAGGGATTGTACCGGAAGTTTTGAGTGGATAGAGAAAGACCCACTCGGATTGAATTACGTTGCCATTACTGACCACTTAACTGTGGAGACTTTGGCTCCCCCCCCCCCCCCCCACACACACACACAGTAGCATCTAGGTTATGAAAGTCTGGATGATAAGCACTCTATTTCATCTCATTTCCGGAAACAGATGTTGGAGACAGAAAAGTATGAAACACACATCAAGCTGCAAAGTCTACTGTTGGGACTTAAAATTCTCTAATGTAACATAAAAGTAAGAACTGCAGGAAACACTGCAAAGTAGTGAGGTTTGATTCATATTCTGACTTAACTGCCCTTGAAGAAGGTTATTAGAAAGCATCAGGCTA
The DNA here is from genome assembly GCA_036024295.1 of Nannoperca obscura. Classification (NCBI taxonomy): domain Eukaryota; kingdom Metazoa; phylum Chordata; class Actinopteri; order Centrarchiformes; family Percichthyidae; genus Nannoperca; species Nannoperca obscura. Next base: position 11,064 of record JAVQJL010022880.1, on the reverse strand, counting down.
TGGCTTGTGGTTGACTGATGGTTAAAGAATAGGAATGGCATCTGTCAGTTTATTCAACCATAATGTCTTGGTTATAAGCCACAAATCATCGAAATGTCAAGAGCCGGAGCAGGATGAAGAATCACATGGCAGTCTGGGTTTTCATGTTAACCACCGGTGGCAAAAAACTTTTCTGCTCTGGCGACCATTGACTTGTGCTAAGGACAGTGTAATTCACTCTGTCAAGACCAAACATAATACCCCTTTCAATGAGCTAGTGATTTTTCATCAGCAAGAATGATACACGGAGAAAAGTGTCTTTATGTGGCAGATTACATGCTGTTGTGTCCAGCCTGGGCTCTTGTCTTGGATTAGTTGGACTTTCTGCTGCAATGACATCGCTGCATAGGTCAAATTCTTGAGAAAAATTGAGGTCAATTGACAAATAACAAAGGCATATAGTGACCCTGACAAGGCTAGTTACCATGGTGACAAAATGTAATGGCCAGAGTTTTGCCATTGTTGTATTGATTGGGAACAGGATAAGATTAAATCAGTTACAGCCATATATTGTTAAAGGGACATGGTGTTACATTTTAAAGACCCAGTAAGCATTTAACTGGTGATTTGAATATGGAATAATTAAAGAGACCTGGATAAAGATGATGCCTCATTCATTTTTTATAAAAGTTGACATCTAGGTTAAAACCGGGCAACATTTTGGGAGTGTAAATGATTCCTCAGTAACTGACAAAAAGTCCATTTGGGTTGCTTTAAAGGGCGCAGATAAAAGTGTTGCAAGTCCTTTGTGAAACAGAAATCAAAGTGTGAAAAATGATGATGGTGAGGAGGACCTACTTTACATTGAAATATAGTCCTTAAACTGCGCATGAAATATTGATTGTGAGGCATCCTGGTGTACATTAAAAGTTGGCTCTGCAAATGTTTTATGAGTATGGAAGTGCATTCAACATGTTTGTTAGACCTCAAGGATACACAAAATGTCTGTCTCTTTTTCATTTATTTAGAGCTGTTGTAACTCTCATTATCAAAGTAAACAAAAGGAACCTGGGCATCTCCGTATTTCTCATTTTCATGAACTAAGCCTCCTGCTTTTCCTCTGAAGTGATTTATCCATTAATTAGCAGCACCGCTGCACTTTAGTGGCAGAGTTTGTATTCTGCCTTGCAAGAATCCCATCTATTCTGAGTGCGCCAGCGCTTCTGACCCTTTGCTTGCTGCGCGGATGATTGTTTGCTCCTCACTTGGTGTAACACATTGTTCTATTCAGTCAGGTCAGCATTGAGACACACTTGTTGTATTGGTTATGTAAGTGCTGGTTTTGGAGAATGAATATTTGATTGGGGCCCTTAATGCGGAGTGAGCGTTCAGATGAGGAGGCGGTCAGTAGGCGGAGAGCAGCGAGCTGCATCTCTGTCCAGGGCCTGGCAGTGTGCCAAAACAGAGGAGAGCTTTTACTGTACCCACTCTTCTACTCTTCTATCTTCTCTACAATGTTCTTTTGCACTTTTCTATTCCTCTTCTCTCCTTCATGTCCTGGCCCATCATCCTTCTTTGCACTTTAGCTGTCAGTTTTCACTCTTTTTCACCTTAAAATGTATCTTTATTGCTGATTTGCGTCTTCGTTACATGCTCTCCAACTCTAGCGTAGTCAACACAAAGTCAGGAGGCAATTGAGTGTTTTCTAAAAAAATAAATTAGAGTTCCTTGCCTGAAGAGGGTGTGAAATATGGTGGGATGTGTGTACGGGTATGACTGCACATGGCTGGGCAAGTGCTCATGTTTATGTATATATGACTACATGTGCATCACAGCTCGGGAGAGACATGGGGGAGTACAGTCACATGTATATAGTGAGGTTTACACATGTCAGTTAAGGTTGTCCATGATTAAGCTGAAGCCTGATTACAATACTATGTAACACCATATTCCATTATTCTTTATTTTATTTTATTCTATTATTTTTGTTTTATTATTCGTGTTTGCTCTTAGATTTTTATTCAGCACAGTCTGGGATCCTCCCAGAAAAATAATAAATAATAATATGTATGACTGCATGTGACCAATAAAACTTTTAACCTTTTGAACCTTTTAACTATGAAGAGTTAAGTAAACATCAGTAACATAATAACATGGGCAACTGATATCAGATCATATGCGTATCAAAATCAATGCAAAATTGGTAATAATGAAGATATGGTGGAGGGAAATACCTGTAGGTTAATAGAGAAAATAAAGGATGACAAAAAAAAGCTTTTTCCTGTAATTTTCTTTTGATGCTGTTAAAATACTGCCCAAATAATAGAGGGGTGAGACATGCAGAGAAGGAAAATGAGCCTCAGTGCCACATTTAGTTGTAGAATACTAAGTATCTTCCCTAAAGAATGCCTTGCACTTTCAGATACCCTGCTATATATGTTTTAAATTTGGCAATTTTGTTAATTGAATAAAGGTGGGGTAGGCAGTATTGTTATCGCTTCATTGGCCAAAAAATCCATAATAACATGTTCAGGATATTGTAATTCAAGTGGTCTCTACTTTAATTCGGCCCTCAGAAAATGTAGCCTGTGACGGGAGACTTAAGCCAAACACAAGTTATTTCAGAGAGACGTGCATTTGTATTGGCTGTTCTACAAATGCAGACACGTGTACACGTTCCTTTAGATGGTGAAAGCCCAATTCAGTGGTAAAAAATCGTGCCCAAAATCCTGCAACTTGTGATGAATTTCCAATACTTCCCTGCTTACAGCGGCGTAAAGTACAAAACAACACGTCCCAGCTTCACATGGAGCTTCAGGCTTATTATGTACAATGCCATGATGCCATTTCGATCATATCAACATGTCAAAGAGGTAAGATGACAAATGGTGGGGAATAACTTGTGACGGAGGAAAGTGGTGTGTGTGTGTGTGTGTGTGTGTGGTGTACTAGCCTCTCATCCCGCTGCTGTAAGGCGGGGCGTCTTCGAGAAGACAAGACTTGCGGTGAGATGGACCGGAGTCTCGTGAGGTTCACGCCGTGGAGAGTGAGCCCACGAGGCATGAGGTTTTGCACGGCAAGCTATTCCTTCTGGTGGTCGAAGTTGTGGATTAGGGTTTTGGGAGGGGCTTAGCGGAGTGATATGAGGCAGCAGAGAGAGAGAGGCGGAAGGTTTTGCTTAGGTTGCACAGATTTTGCCTAACCTCAGCTTTAATTGTGGAAGACAATTATCAAGCAAAAATGTCCAAGTGTTTTTTTCTTTTTACCTTCTCGGACATGAGGATTTGTTGCTTTTCTCTGATTTAAAATGTAATCAAAGAGTAATCAGCTCATTAATAAATAATAGTTAGTTTAATCCCTACACTGAAAAAAGTATAACAATGTTCATTCAATGTATTTTGTACTCTTTTCATTGTTTCCATATTTACATGTGATGATGTGTGCATGAGTGGCAAGATGCAGTAGTGACTCAAGTTGAAGACTAGCTAAAATTTCCGAATGTCCTGCTGTTTTTGATGAGCAAGCCTGAGCTTTTGTTTGCATATAAAAAGGGGAGAGTTGCAGTATCTATGTTTGCTGAACTCTGGTAAAATGGTTTTAGTGAAATAAATGTTGATTCAACATGAAAATATTTAGTGTGAATCATTACCTTGTTTTGTTAAAAGTTTTTGAAACATTTTTTCAGTCTACTTTGTCAAAAATTAAACGAACAAGGAGGCAGACGGGAAGCTTTCCAAGAAATTGCATTTTTTTTTCTATTTATGGTGTAGCAAAAACTTGAATGCGTCAGAGTACAGACAACAACATGGGTCATTTAAAAAAAGTACAATCCAGCCAGGGGAGGTTGTGGTCAGTTGGCTGCAGCTGGTGTTTTCGCAGACGAGCGAGATCCTGTAGACTGCTGTAAAGTATTTCACTCCCTTGACTTCCCTTTTCACCTTCCACCGTGGACACGTTACAGCTTTTTGAGGACGGGGTGCATTTGTGCGTAGGGACTTTTTCAGCTATGTTCTCTCCTGACTCGCCCACCTTCCCCATGGGGGAGGTCATCGAGAGAGGTGGATTGGCTCACCAGTCTAATGCCTCCCTAATTGTTGCTCCCATGTGGGTGAGTGCGGGAGAGCGAATGATAGGGAAGGGGAGAGGAGGGAGGGGCGTTGGGGGAGAGCGATACAAGGGTCAGTTATCTCACAAAGGCACAGGCTAATAAAAGCAGCACGAACGCACAAGGAGAGCTAGGTATTCAGCTGTGCACCCGGACCGTCTAGTCTGCCCAAACTGGTGGATGAGGGTCCAAAGACGGTCCAAAGGCACCAGCCACCTTCACTGAGCAACCTACTGAGCAGGACGCAGCCGGCCATATGGGGATAAACATGCATGGACAAGAAGGATGTTGAGAAAGAAAGGGTGGAAGGGGACGGGGGGGTAGACAGTCGGTGAAAGGTCAACAGTAAAAACATTTAGATGGATTTATCCTTTAATTTTGTGCATAGATGTTTTCATCAAACACCCTTCTCCTTCTGTTTCCTCACAATCCAGATATTTTAAAGACAGCTAAAAAGGACAACAGTGTTTGTTTTATTTCCCCGGAGTTATGAGATACTTTATTTGAATATTCTTTTGACATTTAGTTGGATTTGTGGTGTAAGTTCCCAGTGGGTAAAATGTGCTCCACTTGTGCTGTGGCATTTAGCCGTTGCCATGGCCGTGTACTGTATTTACCGACTGCAGGCCACAGTGAGTTCTTGACAGCTGTGTATGTGTGTGTGTGTGTGTGTGTGTGTGTGTGTGTGTGCGCGCGCGCATAAGATCAGGGTTGGGCTTGTGCACAATTTGTGACGTTTGAAATCAAGTTTTAGGAACGTTACGATTATCTCCTCTGCCCTTTATATTCTGTGCCTTAAACTGTTCCCAAGGAGGCCACCTCCTGCACAAGTAAGGGTATTTACATAACGATAAGGAGTCTAATTACTTTCTGATATTGTAATTAGGAGTGATTGATTCTCTGCATCATTGTTATAAAGTTTGTTGTAAAGGGATCATTACGTAAATTAAAAGGACTGCATTTCATTAAAATTAACTGTCAACATGAGAGGAGAGACTCATTAACTGGAACTGCAAAGGTTTCTTGTGAATGATTTTTCTCTAGCCCTTGTTCCAAAATCGAGTTATTCTTAGCTTTGGTAGCTCCGGGCAACTGTTGCCATGCATACATATCCGTAGATGTGCTTGATGGCGCAGGTTTTTTATTTTTCAGGGGTTTTTTTTCAGCAGTGGGGAGGCTCAGTGTTAAGGAGGGCGAAAAGAAGGTGATTGGTGAAACAAACCCAGGTGACCATTGATTTTCAAATAAGATATAGTATAGTTTCCACAGTAGGGTATGGAACCATGAAATGTCTATTGTTTAACGGTAATGCTTGGATTGTCGCTGGGTCAGTGGAGTGGGTCCCTGGTGGTGTGCAAAGGCATGAGATGACGTTGAAAATAACAACATGAGGCATGTCAAAAATGTGTGCACGAGCAAGTACCTGCTGTGTGTGTGTGTGTGTGTGTGTGTGTGTGTGTGTTAGCATATCAAGCAGCGGCTTAGTTGCTCCTCCTGGCCTGTTGTGGGCATATGTTTGTGGAAAGCTTCCCAGAAAAGAAAGCTTTCTCATGTAAACAATTCAACAAATACCTTAAGCTTCTTACAGACTTATATGTCATTGCAGTGTTTGGCTTTTAATTTACTTTTATTTGTCTGCTGGGCCAAACTCTTATTATCTCAATAGCTTTAACATTTCAATGACGTGGAAATGCAGCTACAATAATTGCAGTTTGAAGAGGAATCATTGTGATGGAGAGGATGAAAGAGACGCAGTGTGTAATAGGCTCCTCATTTACGTTACCTTTAGTGGATAGATGTGGTTAGATTGCTTAGCTCGCATCCTTTTCCATCTGATAATGAACTCTGAAACTGAACACTTGACAGATAATGACATGAATCTGATATCATTGCTATTCTGTTACACATCATTTCTTGTCATCAAATTTGAGGTGTCCAGTTTGAATCTTTTTTTTTTTTGGTTTGCGGTCAGTTTAACGTTGATACTGCGTTCCTGACAGCTTAGCCGGCCGCCAGAGAAACCCTGTGGCTTGAATATTCTAAAGCTTCTCAGCCGACTGCTTGTACTCTTGCAAGTGCAAATCAATGTTGGACTTGTTGACTTCCGACAACATGGAGCTTATATAAGACCTTGCTATGCAATTTACCTGGTGTGCTCCTTCAATTCAATTCAATTCAAAAGGCTTTCTTGAGCATGAATGTTTCAAAAACAATGTTGCCAGTTCATCAAAAAACAATTTGTCCAAATATTTGGACAGTACCTAATTACATGGAGTGTGAGCTAAGAGACGACAGATTGCTGTCTGCATTAGGAAGTTGGGAGTAGGAAGAGGAAGTGTATTTTCCTAGTACGTCATCCTGTTTATGCACCTTTACCGCACCATTATAAAGTGCTAAAAGATAAACCACACAAAACAAGTGAGTGAGTAAATGTCCTGCTGTCACTCTGATGTAGAGAAAAATGTGTGTTTTTATTTAATTTCTGTATGCTCTCTCTGTGCACCATTGTCGCTCCCTACAAAGAGAAACATACTCAGCTAATTAAAGTCTCATAGGATGCCGTGTGAAAGTTCAGCAAGCACAAAGCCGGAGTGACAGTAGCTGCATTAATTTAATCACGTACATGAGCTGTAATGTAACCGCGTAAGCGGCGTGTTATGGTGGAGGGAATGTGCTGAGTGTCACAGCAGATTATGGTTCGTTTATGTCGGGTTTTCTCGGGTTGTGCATCTTCTCTATTACTTAAACCAAAGAGCTGTCAAAGACTTAAAAATTAATTCCAATAGAATCACCGCAAGTGAAATTGTTCACAGGGGCCGAGCAAATCTGCACTCATTTTTCACATTGAGTTCATAATTGGTGAATGTTGAACCGTGAATGTTCCCCATAAGCTTATTGCTAATTGTAGCTTATTAGCTTGCGTGTCACCATCTTCTATCTAACAGTCCTTTGCTGGAGTATAAACTGCTCCACAAAAGAAGCTTTGTTCGCAGACAGAACTCGATGATACAAAAACGTCTTTTGAATAAACAGTGTGATCGGGTTGTTCCATTAGAAACAGCGCCAACAAGCTTTCTAACTGTCAGTTGTAGTACACATATAGTATGTATATATATTTAATAACTCCTTATTGAATGAAATCAATACAACTCTCAGGACAAAACGGCATATATTCTCCCTTTCTCTTCACCTCTATAGTGTTCTTGCCTCACCTAAAGACACACAACCAGCACAGTTCAACATCGTGATCCTTCCCTGATTTCCATATTGCTGACTGTCTCCTCTTAATCACTACCCTGTAGTCATGTCCCTGACAATTGGACGTGCGTCAACCTCCTACCCTGTCATGTACTCTTTGGCTTGAGAGTTGATTTCACCTGTGAATTACTACTACTACTATATGTCTTCCTGCATTCTCCCAATCTTTCTGTAACTGTCACAGAGCTAATTATGCTTTTGAGTAAACAAGAATGGACCACACACACTCACATACACACACACACACACACACACACACACACACACACACACACACACTTTTCTAATATCAATTTTCTAATGGGTATCAATGTATCAATGTTCTAATATCAACATGCAACATGTGTTCCTTAAGATAGGCCAGCCACCAGGAGTCTATTTCTTTGTATTTAACACCCACAACCTGCAAAAAAAAATGCCTCTGCTGTTTTTTCCCGCCAAACTTCAAAGTTATGTCTTGAACTGGAATTGTGTTTTCTTCACTTAAGTACTTATGTTAATCTTCTTTTCATGTTTCAAGCTGCTTTTGACAAGTTTGTCGTCATAAAACATTAGCGTTTTGTGCAAATCTAGCTGGCATGAAGAGTCATCTGTGTCTGCTCATTCTATTTATATAGCTGGTTGTATTATTTATAACCAATCAGTTTTGATTTAAACCACTTTGCCACATACATTGTTATGTAAAGCATAAAGACCTCTCAGTATAAACCATACGACCACTTTGAGTGCTTTACTTTGCCATACGGTGCCTCATGAGATAAATACATATCCAGATATAGGCAGCTGATAAAAGTACTATCTGGGAGTAATTAATAGTGTTGCTATAAATCTGTATTTATGACGGTTATCATGACAGTATGATGTTATTAACGTCTGGTGCTGGGGTTTAAGGCCTGAGCTGTGTTCGTCTGTCTGTCCATCTGCTCTGATATTGACAAAAACCTGGAAGGATGATGTGTCTTGGCAATGTGCTCTGTTATTTAAAGCTGCATTAAGTTATATTTCAGAATCAACATTGAGTCAAATGACTCCCTGTAAAAATCAACAAACCAAATCAATGCCAGTTCCTATAAAGCTCAGGGCAGAAGCTCACATAAACTGGCTAAACGCTACCTAAGCTGATGAAGTGTAAGGGTAGTTGTTAAAAAATGCTTAGTAGATCTTTAAAATGTACTAAAAATTCTACATTAGGGTTAGACATTTAAATTCTTTAACAATTCAGAAAGCACAGATCTTTTTTTGGTGAGATTTCAAAAAGTCTGCTCTGGCTCCTGAATTTTATGTGATGTAATGCAACAAAGTGTTAATTTAGATTATTTTTGCCAACTTTTGATTGCTACATTTGCCCTATCATAAGATATACTGACAATTATGGCAGCATTATTATTATAGTATGTTGCATGTTACAGCTCCTTAGCTTTGTCCATCTTTCCTATCAAGACTAGATTGCCGAACAAAGATTGTAAATTTGTGGACTAAAGTTTGGATATGTGCAGTAGATAAAGCCCAATGGGCCAAGCTAAATGAAGCAAACACTCCGATAACCAAACGAATGGATCACCCTGCTTTGCCAAAACACACCTCAAACTAGAGTTGAGATATTTTACTTTTACTCAATGCTGCTGAAATGAACAGAGGCAAAAGTACGAGAAGAAAAAGCACCCAGCGTTACAGCCTAATAGAGTGGATTACCTCATACTCACAGGTACCCTGCCAGCAGCATGATATAGGAAAATGCAGTAGAAAGTTGACCGTATAAAGAAATATGTCCTTCATAGCCCATATTGCAGATACCTGCTCATCCTTACAGGCTGTAATGGCCGACTATAGCTACCAGTTCATAAGGTATGATATATTACAGTGCTCTGCTATGGACACCTTATCCATCCTCCTGCACTAGGCGCTGCGGAACACCATAACCATGGTCACCTCATGAAAGGAGTAGAGGAAGAGACAGGAAAATCATAGCAGGAACGACAGCTTTATAGCTCTACAAAGTACCACACACACTTGCACATACTCACACATATACACCTACACACACACAAGCGCTTATGAGTGAGTTCATAAATGACTGCCACAGAATTAAATGAGAGTTATTTTAAGTAAGTAGTTACATGTATTGAATGTGGTGATGTCAGTGCCATTGCGAGACTTCAGGTCAGGGATTTTTCTGCTGATAGTTGAATGCCTTTGAACAAATATATTAGGTATACATGACAGGTGCAATTTTGACGTCGTTAGAAATGAGTTAGCTGAGGCAGCCGTGTCCCACCGTAGAGTTGCTATTTTAATAAAGCATATCGGAAGAAATGTGTTGAAACGTTCCTGGGAAGCACTTTGGGTTTTTCTCTAATAGTATCATCTCTCTTTGGACCAAAATGTGGAAAATTCAATACATCCACTTTGTCATTGTCCCTGGAATAGCTGTGGCAGTATTGATCATGGTATTCTTCTGTTTTTTGGCAAGGAGTACCGGTCTCTCCCTCTGGAGGACAGAGCACTCAAAAAGTGTTCCCCCAAAAAATACACCATCCTTCAGCCTTCACCCTCTTAACCAGGCTGGCAAAAAGACACCTGAGGTCAAGTAATTATATAATGCCATTTTGATATTGGAAATGGATGTGAATCTTATTGCCTGAATCCTTTCAGTTGTAAGCTGTTTGGGTTGATGTAGGCTTTTACCTGATAGGTTAAATTCGTACGCCAATGTGGACTGACTATTTATGCTTTCATCATCTGAGTGCTTCAGATTTTAATGGCTGCACAGGTATTCTATCACTGCAGATCCCTGACAAAAGGTTGTCTCCCGATGACCCCTCAGATGTGTCACTTCTCAGGGAAGGATCATAAAGTGGTGCAGATCTAAAGCCCTGTCAGAGCAAGGATAAAGAGATATACTTCTCTTGCCCATATTTCCTTTCATCTGGAAATGGGCTGTGTCAGTCACTAGAGATGCATGGATAAATGACATAAGGAGGATTATATTCATTTCTATCTGCGATTCTGTTTTTCTGTCTTCTCTGGCGCTTGATGTTGAATTTTCTGTAGTGACACATAGTAAGATCTTGAATGAAAAGTGGCTGGTTGAATTAGCAGAAACATCTTGTTCCACATTGACTCTGTGCCTCACAGCGTGAAAGAGAAACAAGATTGCTCTGCAGGAGTGATACATTTAAAATGTATACATAATTATGCATAAGCCATATGGTCATTTGAAAGTACAAGAGAGGAGGGAGGAGAGCAAAAATGTTCAGCCCTCCTGCAGGAGTTGGCTAATGATGCTACTTTATGCTGTTTGTTGTCCATGGATGTATGGACAAGCTGTTCAGCCCAGTCTGTTCATGATGCGACAGCAGGCTCGGTGCTGTGCTGGGACGATTCTAGGTGTTCAAACTGCATGACTACAGTATTCCCCTATGCGTCAGGGCTGCTGGTTGCTTAGCTGCTTTTTTTTTTTTTTTAAATACACGCATGCATATTCTATGATCAACTATGCACAAACCTGTTGTAGCTGCCAGTGTTAAAGAAATAGTTTGACATTTTGAAAAATTACGCTTATTCCCTACCTTGCAGAGAATTAGATGTAAAGATCCAAAGCAATTTCATAGCAAGAACAGGTAACAGCTATGCAAAAGTAGAACAATGTACTCAAAACACACACATAGTTTGTAGTTTCATAGTATTTTCTCAATATATTATATACCTATTCAACCGTGTTT
>JAVQJL010022874.1:0-14508 GCA_036024295.1 Nannoperca obscura | reverse complement strand
AGCTAATTTTCTGCACTGTAGCTTTTAAATTCTACATTTTATCTTTTCATTTATGATTAGTTTTAACTATTGCTTTCTTTTTATCCTTTTAATTCATTTTATCTTTTAAAACTGCTTTTTATGTATATTCATTTCCTTTTGTTTGAATTATGATTATAACTACTGCTTTTTTTTGTTGTTGTCCTTTTCTCTGTACAGCACTTTGAATTGCATCCGTGTATGAAAGGTGCTATATAAATAAACTTGCCTTGCCTTGCCTTGCCTTCAAATTGCAAAAGAGACTTCGTTTTTACTACATGTGCAAAATTCACTTTCTATTTTTTGGCTAGAAGCAGTGACATCCTCGAGTCTTCACTGGTTGCCTGGTCATGGTCATGACAAGACTTTACTTTTCCAGGCCAAGAAATATTCCGACCGATAAAACCCTGCAGTAAAACATGTCATTTTTAGACTTCTGTTTTCAATTCTTTATGCTAAGCTAATCTAGCCTGCTTCTGACTCTAGGTTCATATTTACATGACAAACATGAGACTGGTATCGATCTTCTCATCTAACTCTCAACATGAAGGTATTTTCCTACTGCTACAGTGACTTAAGGCTTTTCATTTGGGAAAATAGGAGAAGTTTTTAATACAAGAGAACAAGTTATTATACATTTTTCTGCACATACATTTAAAACAAATTACCACCGATATCTGCATGTTCTGGTAGGTTTGAATTTACAATCACAGTAAAACACTGATAGTAACTAGTAATGTAAGCTACTTTATAGGGTTTCATCTTTGTGTTTGTAAAAGATAATCTATCTGTTTTGTGCATTGCTGTGTACATTCTATTCTTAATTTTCTTTCTAACTATGCTGACCTTGGAAAGTGACTTTCTATCCCAAAGTGCCAATAAAGTGCTGTACCATAAATTCCAATTTGTTCGAGAGCTCTAGCTAGTTAGGATCAAACAATGATAACACACAACGCAGTCTGTAAGGGTTAGGACAGTATTGTTTTGGCTCTGAATTCCAGCACATTGGATTAGAAATGAAACAATGACTGTTACATCCACATCTGATGAATCATACAGAAATGGTAGCCCTTTTTATACATAAAGCTAAAAAGGGCTATGAGTCCTACAATACTCACCCAATATAAATGTGAACACCCTCAAACACCTTTAAAGCTGAAAGTCAGCACTTTAACCTTAAAGTCATTGTTTCATTTCAAATCTGGCGTGTTGGAGTAAAGCCAAAACAATGAAAAACATGCCAGTGTGCACATACACACACTATGCCTAATACTGCCATCACACTGGTCCAAGAATAGCTACATACCGTCTACTGTTGAGTGGATGTGGATATCACTGCAACAAAAGTCAGATAAATTAAGTGCCTTGTTTAGCTAGGGAACAAGAATAGGTGCCACATGCCAATAATATGTCATCCATATCATCTTCTTTCTCCTCCTCCCCCTCTTTCCTCCTCTACCTCCTGTTCTTCATCCTCCTGCCCTCTCTCATCTTTCACTTGTGTCCATGGAAATCAGTAGAATTACTCTAAACTTGGGAGAGAATTTTAATGACATCTTTCACCTAAGACCCTAATGGTAATGGTAAAGACGAGTCCCATCAAAGTAGCAAATACATCTAATTAGAGTGGAGATATGCTCATGCGCCTGTAGGGTGAGGATTAGCCAGCTGCTGTTGCGCAATCCATACTTGTCAGAAACTACAATCTGACTTGTGTTGCCTGGGATATTGAGATGTGCATTAGCACGGAGGAGATTATCATCATGAAGGATGGCAGGCTGTTTTGCTACTCCATTCTCTCATTTAGTCATTTCCACATTCAAATCTTCTATTTGATAAATCACTTTGGTTGCATAAACAAGAGGTGTTGAGAGGCTCTCCAAAAAAGTTCTGAATGAGGCTTTTTACTGCAACACCTCATCAGTGAGACTTCAACACGCTCTTTGTGTGCAACCACGTGTTTACTATGCCGCTGGTGAAGTGACTCAGCTCCATAAACTGCAGACAGGGGGCAAGAGTAAACAAACTAAAGTTCATTCAAAAACAGTTATATATGCAGTAACATTATAAAGATAGTTGAATGTGGTTGATGAGATTAAAGCTGCACAAATCATTATTTTTTTATTAAAAATGGATCAAATGACGTGTTTCTCTTAGGGATGAACCCACAGAAAATTATCTCCCAACTCTTGCCACTCTCACAACTTGGTCTTCTGGTCTGCAATTTTACTGTTTTAAACCCACTACCTGCCCAGCTCCAAACAGCAAAAAGGCAAAGTTAGTAACTAGCGAACATTTAGCTCCACTATGGAGACAGGATATTTCCTTTTGGAGTTGATGGAGACCAAAACAGAGATAATAGAAGAGTCAATATTGGACTTACATTCTCCATGTGGCCAGATACACTACTCCAAAACAAATACTAATGTTGCTATGTGTGTGATGGATGTGTAAACTGGTGTGTAGACAGGAACATCAAGCTTGTTAGCATTCTTGCTAACAAGTGTACACTATTAGGTTTCAATTTTAAAAGTGAAAATATGTTGTGTTGTGTTTATAGTTTGTTCTGCTGCCCCCAAGTGGCAAAAAAAGTCAGTCTTTGCTGGTTTTAGGGCTTAACTTTCAGTTAAGGTTTTTCTGTTGACATACAATGTAGATTGTACATTAATCACTGTACTTGTGATCAACCAGTCACATTACAATTAAGTCTGGGATTTGTTTGCCTCAGTTTCAGGCAATTAATAAAAACATTTATTCCCAAATAATTTACTGCATATTTCCAAATTTCTGCAACTAGAACTGAGCGGTAATTCTATCTTCCCAAACAAGGCCATTTTACAAACAAAGGTCTCATATTCTTGTATCTTGAACTGTTAGACGTAATGAGGTTTACTCTTTATACTTGGTATAAATAGGTGTCCCTTTTTTTCAGATAGTGAATATTGCATTTTGGAATGAAATAGTCCAATGGAAAGTGCATCTTTAAAGGTTAGGACTAAATTTTGCGTTTAGAGCATTTCTCAGCCATACCAAATTATAGCCATAACTGTTTCTTTTCTTATGGTGTAATGCTGAAAAGTAATAAAGGAGGGGAAGGCAATGGCAACTGAGTTAATACTCCCATAGCATTTTACTCAGGATAAAATAGTGGAAGCTAAAATGGCACCCCAGAGATGCATATACAAAGGGGAAAGTTTTTTCTCTTTCCCACTCCTTCTCAATTTCCTTCTTTCCACTTAGTCTACGTTTCTCTCTCTCTCTTTTCTAACTCTCACACTCTGTGTCTTTCAATATCCTTCCTCCTTCATGATTGTACAACTCACCCAGCATCCTTAAACTCTTGCAGCTTCTCGATCTGTCTTAGGGTATTGTTAGGCATCACTCTGTAAACATTCAGAAAGTGGAAACTTTTTGGTCTACATGGTCTTGGCAGGCAAGCATAATCGCAAAATATCCTTCCTTTTTTCCCACAGTGGCGGTCTGCGCTGTCTCTAAGCTGACATGTTCAAATCAATAATTCACATCCAATGAGTGTCGGTGTGTGTGTGTGTGTGTGTGTGTGTGTGTCAGAGAGAGAGAGAGTGTCTACATGCATGTGATTGTTTTTGAAACCACTTTCAGCCGTTAGAGAGGCCTCGGTGCTCTGCATGTCTGACAGATCGACATGTAGGTTTATCAGGCAGATCCTTGGTCTGATATAATTTTCACAGGCAATTAAAGTCAGCAGCAGGTGCTGGATCTCAGCTAATAAGGACTTACATAGTCTATACAAGGTTAATTTACAGAGAAAGAGCTGTTAGTTTTTCTGTAGGATGTATGTGTGAGGTTTGAGCTGGCCCGTGAACACACATTTATGCTTGTGACAAGGGCCACGGACATTAATATTCTCACGCACAAGCAGGCTTGCCACTACAACTATTATCTTTGTTGAAAAACAAAATGATCACCACAGTCCGTTTCCAAAATGGCCTCGGCACGGTGCAGCGGATAATCATATAATTTGCAGATTTAATTGGAAATATAAATCCCAATGCACACACCATTACGGGCAGCTTTGATATACACCTTGCCGATTGATGCATGATGACACCTCGCAAATGTGGAGGGTCACCCGTGTCACTTTTAAATATCACGGCACCCTGGGAAACCTGATTGGAGCGGCAACAACACATTTAAATAGATGTCCTCGCATATTGCTGAACGAAATTACCTCTTCAACTGTCTCTTTCTGTTGCAGATTAGATTGGCTACATTTTTTTTCTGTGGTCATTTTCATTTGACAGAGCATGGCAAGGCAGATGTTGTTGTTTTTTTACATTACATTTCTCTAATACAGCTGGTGTGCTGTCTTCCGACATTTCAGTCTTGCATGATATGGGGTGTGTGATAGCGGTATTATATCATTATAATATTTCATCTGGCAGAGGGGGAGCCCGTACGGTGGTCCACTTGAAAAGGCTGCAGGCTCCCTGTACATCTCCATACAGTATTGCAGCAGAGTGTAATGCTTTATCAATAACCCACTGGACCGTTTGCTGTTTTCATAATGGAGTCGTGAAAGCACGCCCTGGCTCCTAATTACCGAGGCAAACAGAGCTTGGCAGCAGTTAAGAGGAAAAAGTGGAGGAGAAAGGGGGGCGGGACAAAGAGAAAGGGAAGGACACGAGAAGAAAAGACCTTAAAAAACACAGTTTGCTAGTTCATCCCCAACCCAAAGCTAATTATATCTGTTAACGCAGAAGGTCTTGTTATGCCCAGTAGACCCACCTCAGAGATGGGACCAAGATCCCTATCATTGCCTTATGTCTGCAGGTCTGATAAGACAAGTCCACTTCGCATTTGCCCTTCTAAACTTTCACTTCTACACTTTGTTAACTTTATCAGGGACTGATGGCAGAGACTAATCGTTAATGCAGGGCAACTGTAGATGGCTCCCTAGGCCAGATCTTAAAATCAAAGGCCAACACATCTGCAGGGCATTTGAACTAGCAACAAAATCAATATCCAAATAAAAGAGGCAAAAAAATACACAACTGTAAGGGGGTTTTGGCAATTGTGGACATCCTGTGTGTGCCAACCAGCCATCAAAATTGCTCTTTGTGCTTGTGTTTGCAAAAAGTTTTGAGAAAAACAGAAACGCAAGTGAACTTAATCCTTTGAAAGAAAGGTTAGGCGCTTATGCCTCCACAGCCTGCACTGTATCTCTTTAAACAACAAGCTAACATGCTCACATTGACAATGTTAACATGCTGATGCTAAGTAGATATAAAGTTTACCATGCTCACTATCTTACAGTATTAGCATGCTCACATTTGTGCTAATTTGCTGCTAGCATGGCTCATGATATTTCATCATTCAGCCCTTTTGTTTCTTCATTACCACATTGTGTGCCTCAACAATACCTACAGTGGCTGTGCCACCAGACACCTCTACGTAAATGTCACAAAGTAGTAAAGAAAGAAACAATCAAGCTCTGTACAAAGTATTGATAGCTGGTTTGATTATGAGCTTGGTTACAGAAGCTGTGGCAATTTTGAGCTGCAGAAAACGTGATATGGATACATGCGTCTTTGTGTTATTGAGTCTGACAGCAGAGTGGGACAGGTCTTTACCCAGGGCCAGTGGTCAGCTCTAATGACTATTGACAACAACATGAACCTCTTTGACTTTCAACCTAATTCACTCATGGAAAAAGGGGATCACTGCCTTAAGATTGTCAGCAGCAAATGATTCAACACGTCAACTCAACCCAATATAAGTTTGATTTTAGTTTGAAAATCAGTCAATAGTAAAGTGCATGCAGCTCTCCATGTGGCAAGTGTGCCTTTTCCCCATAATTTTCCTTTAATTAGTCAGTTTCAGAGGTCATTCTCTAGATATCATTTTGACTAAGACAATGTTGTGGAGGACTTGAAAGTGGTTTCAAAAAGGACATGTAGTTGGTCAGAAGAGTCTTTTTTGCCATTACTACTTCAGTAACACCTCTCTTAAAGCCCCCTGCACTTAGGTAAATATGGACATTGTGTTAAGAGCATATTGATCCAAGAGGCACTAATGACAGCACTTGAAACATGTTACTACAATGAAAACTTTGGTACACTTATAAAGTAAGCTGTAGACCAAATGACTGCACAATCACTTCTGTTGAAAGCCAAAAGTAATTTCTCTCATTACCAGCAACAATTCAAGCAAATTACTCTGTTTTATCCCCTTTAAATGGCTTTAAAGTAAAGTTTTTGAAGTTTTATGTACATTATGTCATTCCAACCCATAGCCATATCATCAAAATAAATTGTCAATGTGGATTTTCAAAATGTCAATTTGGATATAAAGTCTGGTCCCTCTTGTGAACATCAAAAATGTCCCCATACTTGAACACCTCGTGAAACTGATGTATTATTCAGGTTTTGCCCATTTTCTTTAGGTTTTACTGCTTACCATCTTTTTCCCAAAACTAAACTCTTCTCACTACAGCACCTCTACTGCTTTCCTCAGCTCGGATGTTTCAGAAGTTTTGCAGAGGAGGGAGGCAGGGAGAAGAAAATGGAAGGGAATGCACAGCAGAGATGCTGGCACCTTGGATAATTAGGCAGAGAAGGCAGACTGACAGACAGAATGAGAGACAGACAGAGACCAGCTGATTCACATGTTCAACAGAAAGCAGCAGCAGCCAGCAGCCATCTCATGACAAACATCTAAGGAACCTTTTCCCAGACAGATGAGATCAGAGTTTCATCTCCTCTGTAGCAAAGAGAAGTGGGGGCTTTACGACAGGCATAATTAAAGTCGCCTAGACTGAGCACAAAGTTTCCCTTAGTCTTTGAGTGGGCGACAATTCTCTGAAGTTCGCCCCTTTAGGCCAAACACGGGCATGTTAAAGTAACCTCCTTTTATCGTAATGATCATAACCCATAGCTAATGGAGCACCAAACGCCAGCTAAAATGACTCAAAAAGTGGCTTGAATATATTTAATTATAATGATAGAGTTAGAAATGGCATCGTAGAGGCAATGGTGACTTTTCAAGCCCTAATTATGCTCCGGTCATCAAGATCATTATATTTCACAAGCGTCTCAGGAGATGGAAAACAGGACATAATGAGGATCAGATGCACATATAGAGCATGCATAGTTGCATGATCCATTTACATACATTACATAAATGCCCGTTCGAAGGCACATAGTAAACGTAACATGTAGACTGCAATTGCACTAAAACTGTGTGGATGAACATCTAATAACAACAACAAAAAGAAAAAACACAAAAATTTAAATTAGCTTCCATTTTTACATCTAAGTTGAAATTAGAGTGATATGGATTTGGGGGAAGGGTGTGAATGCAGGAAATGAAAGGTCTCTGCATGACAAGAAAAATATCTTTGCATGAAAAAACTGGCACAGAAAGGAAATAAATGCTTGATGAATTCTCTATCAGTGCCTACAACAGCAGCCTGATGAAATTGTAACAGGCATGATTATTACAGTTGTTCAGGAGTCTAGACTCCTGTAGGTCGCAAAATTGTGTTAAGAAATAAACAGTAGTGAGAGAAGAGCTTAAAGGGACTATTGGTTTTAGTCAGTGATTTTATGTTTAATCTAATATCTGTTTGATCAGTGAGTTTGTTTCTATTCTCCTGTTCATGTGTATATTACCAAGCATAGGGTGTATGTGTGTTTTCTTCAAGGCCAAACACGTCAGCGGGGTGATGGAGGATGACAGTTTCCCATTTTTAATTGCCATAGTTCCTGTTGCCTGGAGGGGGGAGGGGGGGCAGGAAGGGTGCAGACACAAATATTCTCTAATGAGTATTAATCTAATCACTGTCTGATATAAACAAGGCCTCTGTAATGATGTCAGACCCCCACCGTCATCACTACCTAACTCTGACATTTAGGACGAGGGCATTTGCATTTCCTAAATAAAGTCTTGGCAAATTGAAGGACATTTTTGAGGTAGGGGGTGGGGGGAGGGGGGTGTTGTTAATGATGGCCATGAAAATTACCTCTCCCATTTCTTTTTGAGGAAGTACCTGAGTCTTGAAGGATTTTTTTAATTATGTAATTGTGTTTCCTTAGGAACTGAATGGGTCATACTCAGAGGCTC
Organism: Nannoperca obscura; assembly: GCA_036024295.1. Lineage (NCBI taxonomy): Eukaryota > Metazoa > Chordata > Actinopteri > Centrarchiformes > Percichthyidae > Nannoperca > Nannoperca obscura. Next base: position 6,387 of record JAVQJL010022874.1, on the reverse strand, counting down.
GTCGTACCTATAGTGTAGCAACCAAAGAAAGCACAGTCCCTTCAGAACGTCTGCATAAATGTTGATGAAGATACTAATTGAGCTCAAGGAAAATGTGTGTGTTTGAAACAATGTTGGTATTGAGGTGGGAAGATTACTTATCTTTTGTTGCCATACAATGTAACAATGACACTCTAACACCAGTGGGAAATATAGCTTCTTGTGTGCTCACCTTAACAAAGAAAACTGTGAAAACTGCACCCTTGTCTGTCTTGTTTACCTCAGTAGATTGAGAGGGTTACCTCCAAGGGCAAGGGGACATGAATAATGTCTGCCACCTGCACCTGTTTCCTCTGGATGCTGCGGCTTTAATTACCTCAATTAGCATTTGGGAGATTGTTTGTAAGGATCTGTATCTACAGTGATGAAGCATACGCTCGGAGGGGACGCTAACTCATTGGAAAACACAGACAAATTGTCTTCCACCATAACCTTCTGCAGTAGTTGTGACTCAGAGCGTACTTAGAATGAGAACTGTGCCTTGCCAAGATGGAGAGATGGTGATAATGTGTTGACACGTGATCAAATAAGACGCTGTGCTGCTGCACCTTAGTATGTCATGTGGAAGATGCCAGCGCTATGAAAAAGTAAGGAGGGAGCTGTAATCTCTGATCTGCAGAACAACAAAACAGCATAATTTGTAGATACAAGATGACACCAATGGGAACTGATGGAATTCTCAGACTGTCCTCCTCGTTGTGAGAGTTTATTAGAAGTCTGCAGAGGGAGCGGAGCAGGTTTCAGCCTTCTTTTGTTGAGCCTACCCATCCAAAGTATACTGCACCATGATTTTGTTCCTGCTTTACCTAGTGATCTGTATCGTGTGATTTGTCCCCTTTCATTTTCATAATGGCTTCCTGAGCTCCCTCATGGAAACATATGGAGACCCCTTCTCACTGTATAGGATTTGTCCTGCACTAATGGAGCTGAGATTGGATTCTGGCACTTATGTGTGCCTAGATGATTCCTCCTTTTTAGTGCTGTTCTCCTCTGCCTCATACATAATACATAGGGTTAAAGCAGTATTGCTTTGCAGGAGATCTCATTTATTAACATGGAAGTCTCACGGGGATCAGAAAGCTCCGCTGAAGCTTGCCTCAGCACTGCTCTCATCATCACCAGGAAGCACTTGGGATTTCCACCAACAGGTGTGACTAAAATTATTATCAGTATTCAATCACTGTATTCATTTAAAATTAATTCAATTGAATTCAAATGTATTGGCAAGAAAGATTCAAAAACAATGTTGCCAAATCATCAAAATAATTCAAATCATTTAAATAAACTATGTTTACGTTATCCTGACAATAACTGCTTCTAACCTTGTGAAGTTTGACTCTTCAGGACTGTGGTACAGTACAGTGTAACATTATTGGATGGATGGGACAAAAAAGAATGTGACTTTGGCACAGGATGCAAGTCTGGTGATATTCTATATTTTTCTTATTGTCAACAAATCCCATGAAAAGACAATGAATGGATCCTATCAAACAGGTAATCTGTGGACCCAAAGCTCCATTGTTGTCTAAAACTATTAAAAACACATCAGTAAGCCACACCATTGCACTGGGTGACATGTTCCATTATGATGAACACTGTAATATATTTTGACGTAATCTCACATACACCATGCTGCTGCCGTGAACACCCATTGGAGCACTAAATGTGTATTAATGCGATGTTGAAAGTAGTGTTTGTGTAACATTTAGCTAAAAACTAGTCACCAAGTATTTTAGGAGATCACCAGCGTTTAAAATAAATAAATATTTGTGACCTGTTTTTGACATCTTAGTAGGAATGACTGAGGAAAGGCTGCCTGTCAGCTACCTGTCTGACAAGGCCCCATTTAAAGGTTGTGTAGGCAGTATTGTTATTGCACCAGTGGCCAACTAATCCATATTAACCATGCAGCATATTATAATTCAAGTGTCAATCTAACCCGTGACGGGAGACTTTAGCCAATCACAGCTTATTTCAGAGAGATGGTGCGTTTGTGTTGGCTGTTCAACAAATGCATACGTGAGTACTCCTCCCCTCAGATAGTGAAAGCCTGATTTAATGGTGGAAAATCCTGCCAAAACTCCTGCAACTTGTGATATATTTTCAATACCTCCTTTGCCTGCAGCAACATGTCCCTCCCTGCAGAGCTTTGGGTTCATAAACTCAAATTGTGGGTTTGGTGGGAGGGGCTTAGCAGAGTGATATGAGGCAGCAGAAAGAGAGGCAGAAGGTTTTGCTTAAGTTGCACAGATGTTGCCTACCCCAGCTTTAAAACATGCGTCATCGTGACACATGTCCTGCAAAAGTGTTTGTAGATGTTTGTGTTTTTTAACCGATGCACCTCTCTATAACACTTTATGATGTTCAAAAACTTTGTAGTTCTTGTAATTAGAATACCTCATAGTACTGCACTATAGCCTAGGAATACAAGGAGGGGTACTTACTTAATACTTTTTTGGCAAGCTTTCCTCTGAGAAGTTTGATTTGGCCTGTTGGAGCCCTCGACCACATAAGATTGAACTTGTAATTAGATGAGACTCGGACACAAATTGAATACTTTACTGAAGCAGAAAATCTTCTAATTTCACTTGTGCGTCCTGAAAGTAATGGCCTCAATCTTGTCTATATTTTCACTAACCTGTGTCCAACAGGAGGAGGTTCTTATAAAACATCCTTTGCCCTAAGTCCGACCTGAACTCAAGGTAGTAGGAGCCCAGCGCAATTACCTTTCTCTCTATATATACCTCCCGCTCTCTCCCCCAAGAGGGAGGCACATCTCCATAAGTTATTTCATTATCTCACTGGCTCTGCTTTTCCTCTCTCTGCTTTGTTTTTCTATCTCCCTGTGTGTATTGCTTCCTTTGGGAGGTCACACAGAAGGGTATGGGATTATCTACTAAATAGAGGGCATTCAGGAAATGATTTTGCTTATTTGTTTGATATAATAATCTCAGCTGCCACATGTCTACACCATTTATAGACTATTTGCCAAATGAGTTTGTTTTAGTCATTGCTCTTTAATTTATGATGTAGAAACACTGTACCCTTGATTTTCTTCTTTGTTTCTTTTATTGAGGCCTGCATTTAGACTATTATCACAAGCCAGAAGACAAAAGTTGCTGGTATGGAGTTAATTCAAGGTTATAGAACAGGTTAATGCCTCTTAAAAGAAAAAGAGAACACCAGCTGTGAAATAGTCAACAGTCAAATGGATGTGAAATGGTCAATGCCACAACATGAGGTTTTGAAAAAGTATTCATAAAATTCTCATAGGGCTCCTGATATTTAGCAATTCTTTTAGCTTTTTTATTTCTCATCAAAATAATCTGCAGAACTCTTTAGTGGGAGATGGTTTAAGGATGTTTGAGTGTCATTAAAGAACTGTTAAGTGTGAGGAGCTATCATCTTTTGTCTTATAATGTAGCGTAGGCAGCTGCGGTAGACAAAACATTTGTTATTTTTAAAGTGTCTCTTGATACAGCCTCGTATCGAGCGTTACTGTGGTAAACTGTACAGAGGTGTTGTGATAAAAAAAAATTTGCAGTTAAAGTTTAACTTGTTATTGCTCAAATAAACGTTAGGCAGTGAACAAGCTTTTGTTCATAAAGCAAGTTTTATTCAGTGACTTGAATGACTTTGCCTGTGTTACTTATATTTAGATGTGTTTGTGACTTTGATCATATATTTTCATGTATGAATATAGAGCCTGATGATCACACGAGGTGGCTTGTGGCCCTCTGTTTCAGATTTTTGAATGCGTGTTTGAGAGTGTGTGTGCATACAGTTTGGCCGTGAGTGTTTAAAAGTGTGTGTTCCCACATGTCTCCGTTCTCTCCTGGTCTGACTCTGTAGTGCTTTGATTTGTAGCGTGGTGATCCAGCTAAGACTCGGAGCAAATACACGGATTAGGCCGCAGTGGTGCAGATAACACTCTGATCAAAGTGGCCCAGCTGCTCCGACAGGCACAGAGAGGGAAATATGTTAAAGGAAGAGGCACTGCACACACACAGCTCGAGTCACACATTTTTATCTCCACTAACAGACAGACAGATAGACAGGAGGAGATTGTCCTGCTTTATTTTCCTATTTTCCGGTGGCTGTGCTGTCGATAGCTCGGCAGAAAATTCACTCCAATCAGTCCAGGCTGGGTCCATCCCCAGGGTCGTCGAGACCAATAAGAAAATGCTCTTCATCCCTAATGGGGCACACTCACTCACTCTCCCTCCTTTTCTTTTTTATTGTCTTTATCTTACATTCAAGTCATTCTTCAATTGTGACCAACAGACTCAGTGATAGAAAAAATAGACTGCAGAATATCAGCTAACACATATCAGTTTGTACACCACTGTTATGGTTAAAACAGGTCACACATTATAAAAAGTGTTACTTCTTTGCTGCACCTCGACCTACATGGTCTGCCCACACAGGTGTTTTTATTTATGTTGCCTCACGAAATCTCTTCTGCGTAGGCGTGTACAAACTTTGCTTGATTGACATCTCCCTCAGCCTTTCACAGGGGGGAAATGTACACCATTACCATTAGACTTTATTATACAGCAGACATTTGGCCCATCATAGTCGGAAAGGCACAGGTGTCACTAATAACATTAGTGACTCTGTTCTATTCAAGTGGCCCAGTAAGCCATGACAGTGTGACAATGAGCCAGCATGCATAATACTAGGACACTGAGATGAAGCAGCTAAATGGAATACCTTTGCTTTTCCTGCTGTGACATGTCAAAATGTCTTCAGTGAAACGGGCCTGTTGGTCTTATTAGCCCATAGTTTGATGACATCGCACAATTACCAGCATACAGTGGCCCTAATCAGCCAGGGTAAATGAAAACACCTGTGTGGGTGTGTAATCAGACACTGATTATTGACTATTAACTACATCACTGTGAAGGCTATTTATCACAGCATAGGTTTAACACCATGAGACTTAGTTGACGTTCCACTGATACATAATAGTTACTCAATAGTAATTTCAGTATCAGTATTAAAAGAAATAAATAGTATGTCTAACAAATGACTCATTATTTAATAGAGATTCAGAGAAGCAGGGAGACAGAAGCTGCAGCTCACATTTGTCTCTGTTCAAACAGATTAAGACACGGGTGAGAGTCACACACACAAAAACAGGACCATCACCAAAATTAGACAATCCTAACTGAGGACAAGGTTGAAGTGCTAATACATGATTTTATTATAAGTTGCTGTGATTACTGTAAATATCTTTTTAATGGGATTACCTAAAAAGTCTTTAAGAAAGCTAATTCAGAATGCTGCAGCCAGGATTTAGTGGCAAGTCAACTGAGAGGATGGTGTCTATTATAACTGGAAAACTCACCTTCAGACTGTATATATATATATATGGATGACAATCAAAGGAACAACTTACAGTATGTCTGAAATTTAAATTGTGCTTTGTCACCCAACTCATTAATGTAATGTGTCATGCCATCACATAACTGTGTACCATATTTCAATTCATTACAGTTGCACTCTCTCCTGCTGCCATAAAGCGATACAGTACCAATCACCATAGTAACTCCTGAAGGAGTCTTGCTGTAGTCCAGCAGCAGAGCTGAGGAGTTAAAGGGTTGAAGTGCTCTCCCTCCGTCGTCAGAAGCTCATTACTTATCCATGAAGGACTGTTAACCACACTGAACTGGAATCAGATCTATTCACAACAATGGTTTTAATTAGATCTGTGTGTGTGTGTGTGTCTGGGTGTACACCACAATGTGTGTGTTTGTGTGTGTGCGTGTGTGCGTGTGTGTGTGTGTGTGTGTGTGTGTGTGCGTGTGTGCGTGTGTGCGTGTGTGTGTGTGTGTGCGTGTGTGTGTGTGTGTGTGTGAGAGAGAGAGAGAGCGAGAAAGAGAGAGAGACAGGGATCTGGCCATTGGGTCCCAGCCTGCTATAATTGGCTCTCTTTTCACTAAACCAATTAATCTCACACACTTGGACAGCAGCTCTAATTTACACATACACACACTAGCATATATAAACACAGAGTAATTTTGCTAATGTGTGCACATGACTGACCCAATCATCACATTCACTTAAAGGCATATAACAGGATTTGATAAAAATACAGTACAGGCTTGATAGTAGTTTACCACCATGCAGTAAGGGTAAGAGAACAAACAACAAACTGTTTAACTGATGTGTATAGGACCCTCCAGTAAATGACAACATGAAAAAAGACCAAGCACCAAAGAAGTGTGATTATGGCATATCATACACACTGCTTCAACCCTATCACAAGAACGTTCATATGGGACGCAAAAAAAAAAAAAACATTGAATGTGTTCAAAAAGAAAATTTGGGGGGGGGGGGGTTACA
>JAVQJL010022873.1:0-15199 GCA_036024295.1 Nannoperca obscura | reverse complement strand
ATATCGTGACCTCCAGCTAATACTACACACCTCACTGCACCTCACCTCACTACATGGTTCCTGAGAGTGGCCATTAGGTTCACTTGTCAGGTTTACTCAAGTGTTCAGTTGACATATTTAGTAATGGAACTGGATGTAACACCGGTCTGACTTTTATAGATTCCTTGACACGAGGAAGGCAATTGGTTGAAAGGGAGATATGGCCAGCTGTTGGTGGTGGTTGTTTTTTTTGTCAGCCTCTCTGACAGCACTGTGTGATTACTGTGTTCATCATTTGTCCTAATTTTATGTGTAGTCCAGTGATAGAATGGGAGCTTTAAATAAGTCATTTCGACTGGATCTGTCTGTGTATATTCCAGGGAGTGTCGAGGCGAGGCCCATGAGCCCTGTGACTGTGAGACATGGAAGTTGTGGCTACAGAAAGTAACTGAAATGAGACCTGAGGAATGTGAGTATCATTCATTTACTTATTTGCGTTTTTGGGTGTTTTAGACATTCTGCCTTAAACTTCTGAGTTCATGCTGTTTTTACAGACATATTGTACATAGTTTGTGTTAAACTACCTGGTGGCAAATTGTTCTAACAAAGAAGTTTAGTTCATTAGCCATGGATTTTTTGGGCTGCAGCCAAGTGATCGTTTTGGAGTTAAACTTCCTGGAACTCAACCACAGTAATTACAAACAGTTTATTTTTATTAAAAAGAACAACCCACTCATTGAAAGTACTCAATGTTTAGAAGCAGTAATTGGATTGTGGGCAATCTAATAGATGATTTAAGATGGCCCAAGCTGCTCCAAAGTGACACTTTGTTGATGTGACAGTCGAAAGATAAAAGCAATTATTTTGTTTTGAAACTATCTTACCCTTCGATTTCCCCAGAATCTGTTTTATCTTGGAATTTCAAACGGCAGATCAGAGGTGCTTTGATAATAGCCAATTATTCTGTGTGTGTGTGGGTGCATGAGTTTCTTGGCAGATGTTAGCTAAATATATAAGCAATACACATTAGTCAGGCAGGACAATGTCCCACTCAGTGCAGTGGTCTGTTTAGACGCTGTGGTAATAGCCATTCTCATTCTGTCTCATTATGCCTTTATTTGTTCTGTTTACCTCCCCCTCCTCCTGTTGAAGTGGCTGGTGTGAGCGAAGCTTACGAGGATGCAGCCAACTGCTTATGGTTGCTCTCAAACTCCAAACCTTGCGCCAATTGCAAGTCTCCAATACAGAAAAATGAGGGCTGCAATCACATGCAGTGTGCAAAGGTAAGTTAGGCTGGGAGGTTTCACATTCCTGAAACATGGAGAATGTAATTAGGTGACAGGTTTCATCACAGAGGCTATTCTGGTCAGTATGTTTTCAGTTGGCAATGAGTGGATTGTTTTGTGATTGGGAAAACTACCTAAATGAACACACCAGTGTTAAACGTGTGTGTTGTACACAGTCTGCTGCTGTTTAACCAAGAATCAATTGGAAAACTTTTGGGCAGTTATAGGCACATTTCGGCCTTTGGTAAATGGTTTATAGTTAACTTTGAGCCCAGCACAGGCATTGTGATAAGTTAAATAAATTAGATTTAGTGGAGAGCCTGTGAGCAGCAAGAAAAATGCACATTTGTTGTTTTATTAAAACTTTAAAATTAAGGTTTTTAAATCATATAAAAACAAATAGGGTGCATTATGCGTTATTACCCTGTTTGCCAGACACTGTATTTTTAATAATGTTGGGATGTTTTGATGCCGTTACCATTTTCTGTGGGTGCAGCAAGGGCACGGTTGTGAAGAGTCTCTTAAAAATATGCCCCCATTTTTATATATTGCTTTAATATCTCAATTATTTGTTAGCGGGAGGGTGGGAAGTGTGTGTGTGTGTGTGTGTGTGTGTGTCTAAGAATAGTGTAGATGACTGCAATTATACGATTGCAAAGTATTTGTAGGCCTTGTACTGTCCTCAGTAAACAAACAGGTGGAAAATCCTTAAGCACAGTGACATAAAAATATAATGTGCATTGATGACGATCTAAAAGGTCCTTAGAGATATCCATCATCCTTACATGGTGAATTCCAATGGTTCTGGTGCCCAACATCATTTTCATTTGTACAAGAAATGTCAGAATCTAATGATTACCATATTTACTGAGCACAGACACTCTCAAAACACGAGAATGAACCCTTTGCATTCTGGACATTCCATGTGCTTTTTTCTTACTTCAAGCTCAAGCCACTTTGTCATGTTTACGTACAAGATATTTCATTATCTTTGCAGCAGATTGCCATAAAACAATCATTCCAGGCTGTTAAAATAGCATTAATTAATTAATCTAGCAGTTTTATATTGTGAGGTATATTAAACAACAGGGGCCTCTGGTGGAGCTTAAGACCTTTAGTCTTATTTATGTTCTTGTATGTACACTATGCATGCCTTCATTCACGTTTGGTTGATTACCTGTGAAGCTTATTGGATCTGTTTTGGACTTTATGGATGTTGGTTTCCTGTCCCTCAGGCTAGATGTTGCAGGGATGTCTCACAATGTCTGAAAGGTGTTGTGGGAAGTTGTTTAACTGATGGAGGAGAGTGGGACTGACAACATACCTCCTATGTCAGGATAAAAAATAAAAAAAAAGTTGCACACTGTATCCTTTTAGGTGGGACATGATTCAAGCATGCTGGATTTAAGTGAGTGCCTTGCCGTTGACCTAATTAAGGTTTCCCAAGGCATTGTCAGAACATCACAAGGAAATAGTTTTAACATGAGAGGGGAACTAGAAGGCTCAGTAAAAGCACACACATCATTTTAGTAGCAAACAGATGATTGTTGTGACTTATTAAAAAAAATCAGTGAAAAGCTGCCTTCAAACTGTGGAAGCCTTTTGGAAACAAATACGTAAAATTGCAGCTAATTAAATGTTTTCCTTTAGGGCAGGTTTTGTTGTGTTGAAGCACTATTTTGGATTGTTGTGATGAGTCGCCTTATTTAACTTTTAAATATATGCAACAGTCTTGATGAATTTGCTCTTGGTTATACACTGTTGGGCAGTTTTTCCTTTGCTCATTAACCAAGACTTTCCAGTGGCTATGTGTTATTTTTTCAACAGTCTATTGGGTTATAAATTACACCTTGGACTCTTCTGATATTTAGGATTAAATAATTAAGTATGAGACAGTTGTTGCGTTAAATTGCTGATAACATTTTTCTCTAGACTTGATCAAGTAAGACCCTCTCTTGTTCTGGTGAAGATAACTGTAGCGATGGTATCGACAATTCATCACACAGCTGGAAAGAATGTAAAGCCTGTAGTTGGTGATTTCTGTCAACTGAGATGGACAAGAGAGTAATACGGAGAGGACTGAGCTGTACAAAAAAAGAAAAAAGTCTGTTAGTGGGGGAGACAGAGTGTGAACTGATGATCACACAGAGTCATGTTGCCTGACTGTGTCTGTGTTACTACCCATGTCGCTGGAAGGCATGCCATGAAACGAGCACAGTGCAATCATACAACCAGGCTCCTTTTGTCTCTGTGACAGCCCTCTTACTGTTAAGGAGGCTGACTAGAGATGGAGATTAGTTCAGGAGGAATGGAGCAGCTTTCAGAAGCTGAGAGGCCACGGAAGGAAGGCTCAGCCTCTTGACCTGTTATTACCTGGTAAGAAATGGCTTTACCCTTGTTGCTTGGAAACACGGGACTCAGTGTTGCCAAGGAGCATTTCTTTGTCTTTTCACTGCCATTTCCTTCGGTCTGGCTTGACACTGTTTTATCTTAAGTCTCTTCAGCTCACACTGTCTTTTTGCATCTCTCTTTCCTTCCATTCACCCCTCCACACACACACACACACACACACACACACACACACACACACATTTTCATTTTGTATTGATTTGGAAGTGACATGTAAGCATGGCGTTTCCAGGACAACTGATGTGTCAGCCTTTAGGGTTTTGTGTTGCTCTGGCTGACTTCAACAAAAGCCACAGAAGTACTTGTGGCATGGGGAGAGAAATCACTTACACCCAAATAGGCTGTGGATTGGAGTGGCTGTAGTGTTTTGTTGTTCTGCAATTCCCAATGGGACTTGCTGATCTCAAATGTAGTGAGTGCCTTCTAGTGGCAGCAGGCTATGAGGATTCACCGCTAGGTTTAAACAACTACCTGTGTCCTGTTTTAAACTCTGTCATTTGGTAAAGAAAAGAATAGATGGGAAGAAAGATTAAGAAAGGTGCAGGGACTCTTAAGAGATATCCTTCACCTTTAAGTATAACTGTGTTTTGGGAGCAGTAAAAAAGATACACAGAAAAAAAACGAGACAAAAATCTTCAGTTTTCTCATCCTTACAGGTCTATACTTGATAATAGTCAAACCACATAAGGGGAGTTGTGTCAGTGTGTCTGTGTTACACCAGTTTAGCTGGACGGGTGTTAGTGTTTGAAGATGTGATGGCTGACCAGAGCAGATTTGAGTAACTAACATTTACTTTCTCTCCCTCAAGTGTAAGTATGACTTCTGCTGGATCTGTCTGGAAGAATGGAAAAAGCACAGCTCATCAACAGGAGGCTACTATCGTTGCACCCGCTACGAGGTCATCCAGCAGGTGGAGGAGCAGTCAAAGGAAATGACTGAAGAGGTACACACACACACACACACACACACACACACACACACACACACACACACACACACACACACACAACTGGACACTATATTTTCAGATTGTCCTCCATCGCACTACCATAGTTGACCTGTCTATCCGGCTCAGGTTTATTAACATTATGGTATAAATGTGACTTCACAGTGATATGTGACAATAGTGACCAGACAGAGCTTAGTGGTGGAAGCTAGTACTTTGTTATGATGTGCAAACTGGTACTGACGTACAGGAAAAAGAGGTGGAAGAGTGTGGGCTGTTTTTATATTATATTTTAGATGTATATGTTAGGAATACTCCACCGATTTAGCATTGCACTCCTATAACGTTGTCGGAAAGAATAAGGATCAAAATCAATGCAGCAGAACCAGACATTGGTTTGAGATTTAGGTAAGTTATACTAGTAGTAATGTAGCCTCGAGCCACTAGCCTCAAGCAGAGATGAGAAGGCTCAGAGTTCTCAGTTTTCTCAAACTTTTACTCTTCAGCTGCAACCCCACCACTCAATAAATTAAATCTGGCAGGAGCATCAGCATAGGTTGTCAATTTGATTGTCAATCATCCCAACCCTAATACACTCACTCATTGTCATTCTTAACTTTCCCATTGAAAGGTGTCAAAACATATAGCACAGTGTAACAAACCATCAAGATATGCCACTCATTTAAACATTAGTTTAAGGGAATTGTGCATACATTATGCAAACAGCCAAGAACAGTGCTTGTGCGCTTATACACACTAACAGGAAAGCAGTTGAGTCTGCGGAGCTTACATTAGTAAGATGGAAAATGCACAAATATACATACACGCACACAAACAAGCTATGTCTAGACTATGCAATCAATTCCGCCTACCTTCATCAAAGGTGAAAAGAAGTTCATTCTCAGTCTTCACTTGCATTTCTCCAAATCACAAGTTCTGATTTCACCTGTGGCACTACTCACTTAGTTTGACTGCTCTCAACCAGAGTAGCCACACTTTTCTCTGTGAGGGGGAACAACATGATCAGGAGTTTATTGACTGCGACTACTGTTTTATCATGGTTTTGCAGGCAGAGAAGAAGCACAAGAGCTTTCAGGAACTCGACCGTTTTATGCACTACTACACACGCTTCAAGAACCATGAGCACAGCTATCAGGTAAACAGGCCTGGCTTTGCCTTCCAATTATGTTTGTTTTGCATAGTGTACAAACATGTAGTGGATGTAGCCAGTGGGAACTTGTCATCTGGTGTAAAACTGGCACACAGGCTCATAGGTGGGCACACAATTTAATGCAGTATACTGTAAAATGAAGAAAGTATGGTATTTCTACAATTACTGGACCATTTTGGTGATTGTTGTGTAATAATCAGACTTTACAATGCATGATTTAAAAATGTCTGCTGCTCCCACCTTTTGTTAATTTATTTAGCCTCATATTAATTGGTCGGGCAGTATTCTCAAGATGTTTTTACTCAACAGTAAAACCTAACAGCGTCTGTCTTCCTCACAATAGCTGGAGCAACGCCTGTTAAAAACGGCCAAAGAGAAGATGGAGCAGCTCAGTCGAGCCTTGAGTGGAAGTGAGTGTGCAGTCTGCCATAACGGTGTCAATCTTTACTATACATTTAGACACATCTTAATCTAGTCCTCTGATATTGAGCTGTTGAAAGTAGACAGGAGGGAGAAAAACCTCAGGTGTTTAAAAAATGTATTAGCAAACATTGGGTATAGTTGTCATTCAGCAGACATGTCTAAGTCTCGAGAAAGTTGTGCTTTAATAAGCTTTGTCAAGAGACCTTCAGCTGCTTCTGTACAGGTAATTACAACCTGTTAAGCACAGCACTCTGATTGTGGATGTGCTTTTGTTGTATTAAAGAACAGATCGCAAGCATGATACTCACTGTGGATTCAAAAGTTGTTTAGCCAGCACCTGCTCTTCCTCTGCCAATCTACAGTGCATTTAGTACAATGGTTTTGGTTTTGTTTCAGGATTTTATAATTTCGTTCTGATCTGCTTAGATGTGTAGATAATTTAGGCTGAAATACAGCATGCATTCTATAAAAGCAAAGCAGATACTTATTTTGGTTATTTGACTCTCTCTCCCTCTCTCTCCCAGGGGAAGAAGGGCCACCTGACACTACATTCATTGAAGATGCGGTCCTAGAACTGCTAAAGACTCGCCGCATCCTCAAGTGCTCTTATCCTTATGGGTTCTTTCTGGAGCCCAAAAGCACAAAGAAAGAGATCTACGAGCTTATGCAGGTTTCAGTACTACTTATTCAGAAAAAACGTTCACAGGAGCCAATCTTATATGGGTCATTAGAGATGTGGGACTAAAGCTTTCTACCCCCTGATCTTCCGTCTGCCCCAGTTATACCTGCATATCTCAGCTTTTAGTTAAACATCTAGTGTTATATAATTTATGATTGCCTGTAGGAATATACTTACCTGCTTTCTTTTTTATGTTGCGGCATTTTAAATACTGCAAAATGAATGGGCAAGGCTCCCATAGGTCTTTCTTTAAAGGCTTGTTAAATTAATACATTTCTAAAGTAGATAGATACCCAATCAATGGCAGGGCTACATCTAAAGTCACTTTGTCCTTGAACATCCCATTTTGGGAACAGATAATTTTATTTATTGTACATTCATACTTTAAAATCGCTCACTTACTGAGTTTCCTGAAAAATCTCCCAGCCAGCTCTCTTTCTGTCCCCAGACTGACTTGGAGATGGTGACTGAGGACCTAGCACAAAAGGTTAACCGGCCTTATCTGCGGACGCCGCGCCACAAGATCATCCGTGCAGCGTGTCTGGTACAGCAGAAGAGGCAGGAGTTCCTGGCCTCAGTAGCCAGGGGAGTAGCCCCCAATGACTCTCCTGACGCCCCCAGGCGCAGGTAACATACGGACACGCAGCTCACTTAATGTCTCAATCTTGTCTTTACAATGAAAAACATAATACTACATTACTTTAGTTTGAAATGAGCTGTAACATTTCAGCAATTAATCTCATCGTTAAACTGACAAGATCTCTGTGTCTCTTCCTCACCTGCAGTTTTGCTGGTGGAACATGGGACTGGGAATATTTAGGCTTTGCATCACCTGAGGTACCATCACCGCTCTTAAACAAAATGTGCACATGTGTTTTGACACTGTATATTATTATAGCCTCACAGATTTTGGACTCAAATGCATAATTTTATATTTGGGATCTCACATTTCTGATAACATATCTGAAAGATTGTGCCTGTTTGTTTTATTCACAATTATATTACTGTCATGTCAAGTGACATAAACTGTACATCAACCATTTATGTTAAAGTGACAGAAAACTGCCTTCATTTTTATAAATGATTTCCTAAATCTACAGCATAAATCAAACACCAACAGTATAATGTAAAATTAACATCAATTAAAAAAATAAAATTAAGACTTTCTCTGTCGAGATTTGTCGTAAATAAAACTAGACTCAATAATATTAATGCCACCACAGTATGCAGCCAAATGGATGGATTAATCCCTACAGAGGATGCAGTGACATTCTACTTGTAGCTCTCACCTGGAAGTGGTTAATCAGTCTGCTTGAAACAGACACCTTTTATCTGTTAATATCACACCTAATCAGGTTTAATAACTTCAATCGTGATTATTATATAATGGAATTATGCAGCTCTGCATTTAACCTTTTTTAATAAAGGCAGTATGTATATCTAAATCCTTTTAATATTGCTTGTTTGACTTTGTGTAACAGCATTGACAAACCATAATGACCCAAAGATCTCCATGTTATTCAACACACTGGAGCAAGCCAGATGGTTCAGTGTCCCCCTGTGCACCCAGTTGAAATGATTAAAAGCACAGTTCTCTGGCAAACACCTAAGCAGACTGCCCCCGATCATTGCGCATTAGCAACAGGCGTTTGTAGTTAACTTCTACAGTCATAAAAGTGTCGAGCATATAATGGTTTGAATATTGACCTGCCTCCTTTTTCTGTAGAGCTTGATGCATGCGCTCAATAGTGGTGAACAAGTCAATACATTGCAGTTACTGCTCTATGTTTCTATTATTGTTTAGTTTCTATACTGCAGCTTGTTTTAAACACACAGGCTTTTCATCTGGAACCCATTAACTCAGCTTAACAGCTCCATCACTCTTTAGGCTCGTAGCGTTGCGTACTTCTGAAGGGCACAAGACAAATATTCAAATCTTACGCAAACCTAAGCATCTCAGGTTATTGTGCATACCTTTTAACAGCATAAAGCAGGCATTTCCCTATTGACAGGAAAACAAATGACAATCTGCCAGTTTGATAAATGAATTTTGAAAATCTGTATTCGCTGTCTGCTCAGCACCATGCAGCAAGGCACAGGTAATGCTCTGTAAAGCATTTGATTACTTAAGGTTTACAGAGTAAATGCTGGATAATTTCTTTTTAATCCAAACCTGGACTCAGTGTGAGGTGTTTGCTATCTTTCCTGACTAAAAGCAAGCTAGCAAACAACTCTGTAGCTTGTCTGCAAAAGTCATATGCACACCGATGCCAAGGATGTCTGAAATTAGTTTTTATGTTTTTTTATGTAGCACACTAATCATAAAATATGCCATTAGCTTGTATGAAGTACGTTGACAAGGCAACAGAAATCCTTTCCAAATCCTGGAAGATCCTCACGACATCATGTTACAGGTTTCTGCCACTAATCAAAACACATCGGAAAAGTGAAGAAGCAATGAGGATTAGAAAATAAGTTTATGTTTTGCCACACTGTTGGTCTTAATTGGAAGTAACTAGGAATACTATCTGTGTCTTTGGCTGACTATCATCTCTGTCAGACTTTAATGTGTATTTAATTGTTTACTGCACTATGTTATATCACTATTGATTCTTCAGACAAATGTAATATACTAGCCAATTGAAGCACACCCAACCAGTTAAGCATACAAGCCACAAGAAAATAATTATTTAAGCTAGGTGCATGCTTCAAAGATGTGGCGTATCTTCATAAGAATCAATTATCAATGTAAAACTCCGGTGAGAGGCTCATCTCACCTCCACACTCTTTTCTCCAGTTTAATTTAAATAACAAACAAGCTTGAAATACTCTGTTGTTGAAAACAAATTATTTCGGGCATGTGTATCTATGAAGTGCCTAGTAAATGTTGCCACCAGATGCTGAACTCCAAACCTTTATAAAAAATAGGATTTTATTTTTGTCCCCTAATTAAGAGCCACTTTCTCTGAGCTGCAGTAGTTAATGGGAACACTATAGAAATAATCAAAGTCCGATGAAACAGCCTCAAAGGCACAGCTACAGATGGTCCATTCCACCGTTCCTACAATGCCTGCAGATCACTTCATAGTGGGCTATTTTTAGAGCGGTGGAGAAGTTTGGGTGACATGCTTTTGATTATAAGAATGTGACTCAATGACTTCTGCAAATGTATGAGATGATTGAATAGAGAATACAGTTGATTATTTCCTGAGGCATTGATGTGCACATGTGCAAATTCACCATTTACTTTGAGTAAAGACAATGTGCAGCTATAGCCTCAGTCAGATCAGGAATACATGGCAACTTTTTTGTGGTCAGAAAGCGATATGATGATAATAAGAGTTGAGGACATTATGACTGGATAGACTGCAGCATGAATAGAAAGGAATGTAAAGAAATATAAACTTGGTATTAATTGTGTTTTATGAAATGTTTTTTTGCGTGCGTTTGGTTGGTTTAAGGAGTACGCAGAGTTCCAGTACAGACGGAGACATAGGCAGCGGAGGCGAGGCGACATGTCCAGTCTCCGTAGCAACACACCCGAACCTGATGACCTCAGCGACAGCATTTTAGGTACTGCAGGGATATGTTCATTTGTTGGGCTGTTTGTTACAGTTTGTTATTTGCAAAAACATTTTTTTCATTAACTCATTCTATAATCCGATGAAATCATACATGTGGATGATGTGAACCTACAATTCCTGGTTCTGACTGGCCAGTTTTTACTTACACACACACACACAGGCAGTTTGGGCTTTTGTGATGGTGACAGTAGAGATGTCAACAAAAGAGAGGGAGAAGACGGTTGCAGCAAACATGGATGATGTACATAAAAAAAACATAAAATTAAATGTTAATGCAGTGTATACTAGTGCAAGTTTTTCTAATCTATGGTAAAATAATATCTATACATTAAATTAAACAACATTGATGAAGTCATCCTCCCTCACTTTTTGATCAACTGATTTGTACACAAGGGTACTTGCCCAAACTATGGGAAATCACACCTGCTCAAATTCAACAAGCCAATATTTCTAATCCATCAGTCTTGTTCATTACAGTGCTGCTTTGTTTTTGGCTGCGTGGAGTGAAAGATGGACACAGTTTTCCGTTTTGAAGCCAGCTAAAAGGTTCTGTTGTGCCAAGAAGGATTAATTGATTTCAGATGAAGATACTGACTTGGGAAAATGTTGAGGGCACATACTCGTGCTAATATTTGATCATTTTGTAGTGAGCACTAAAATGAAGATGATTTTCCTTAAAGTGGTAATTAGCAAAGTTTTATTGTTATCCAAGAACTGCTGTAAAGAGTCACTCTAATGACAGTATTTTGACTATGGCTGTTTATTTCTTTTTCTACAAAGACGCACAGGATGTCGGAGGTGGACGCAGGCAAGGTCCTCTGATGGTGAGTGCAGTTACCATTTTCAGCCCTCCAGACTGTTCCGATAATGTCAAAGTAGTACAGCATTAATCTTGCTGAATTGATTTCTGAAGAGCTTTGTTTTTCTTATAGTCACTGTGGCGTGATAATGCTGCAGTAACGAGCTGTTCTTTCTAAAGGCAATCTTAAGAAAACATTTTTAAAAGGTCTGCTGCACTTCCTGCTGTAATTTTGAACACTTAAATTATACAAAAGAGTCAAATTTCAGGGAAAATAGGACAAGCATGCAACTGACTGATTCTTTGAAATTGTAGAGCAAGAATAAAATGAACTGCTGCCTGCAGGTGGCACAGGTGTCAAAACTGCAGCAGCTACTATTTTCTTTGTCTGGAGATGTTCACAGTAGGTGGTGCAGGTTGGACTTGCTGTGAAATTGCTGGTGCTCTGTAACTGGATGATATTGGTTTGGCCTGCATCACTGACACTGTGTATGTATTTTTTTTGCAGGGTCTAGGTTCTTTGGATGATGATGACCCTAACATTCTACTGGCCATTCAGCTGTCACTCCAGGACACTGGGATGTTAGGGAGTGGGTCCAACAGTGACGTCCTTGCCAATGAAGCCTCACTTGGCGCTATCGGCACCTCCCTGCCTTCTAGGCTTGAACAGAATGCTCCAGGTGTAGGGGCCCTCCCCAGAGCTTCACTAAGCAGCTCAGAACTGCTGGAGCTGGGAGATAACTTGGCTAGACTTGGAAACATCAACATGAGTAGCCAGTACTCTGCCGCCGCTGGTGTTCCCGCCTCCGTACAGCACTGCACTGAACGGGCCTACGGGGCTTCTGTGCCGATACCCGTGGCTCCAGGGGGCAGCAACTCATCGACAGGCCTCTTCTCCTCTTCCAGTGACACGATCGATTCGACCACGTGCGGCAGCCACGACCCGTCCTCGTCCTCTGCATTAGCAGCCAATGCTAACTTGCTGGGCAACATCATGGCTTGGTTCCATGACATGAATCCTCAAGGTATCACCCTGGTCCCCTCAACCTCCTCCGACACTGACTCGAGCCTGGGAGCACTCCATGCAGGCGGAGGAGGGTGCCTGCAGGATGATGAGAAAGGTCGGGATGTCTTGCCTGAAAACAGGAAACCTCATGAGGTAATGGCAGATGTGGGTTTCTCTCAGCGAATGAGCGACAAGGAGGAGAAGGAGTGTGCTGTTGCTGAGAGGCCGACTCAGTTAGATCTAGTGGGGCTGGACACCATGCCGCTTTCTTACATGGCCACCCTTGAGACAGGTGGAGATCGTGCCGAACGAGGAGGCTCAAAGGTCTGCCATGTCGACACGCCGCAGTGTGACTCTATATCAGACCAGCTGCCCAGCACCAGCTCCTCTGAGTGGGAGGAGCAAGTGCACCTGGTATGAAGTGATTGGCTGAGAAGGAGTTTTTTCAGAAAGGCCAAAAACCACTATAGAGTGTGAATTACATAGAGAGGAGGAATATGTGAAGTAGCTATTCAGGTGGAATGTATACAGAATGACTAATGTGTCGGTTAGTACTCGGTTGGAAAGTGGGAGGAGACGTGTTTAGATTTGTAGCTTAGTCCAGCATTGCAGTCAGATCGGTTTGCTGCATTTACTGTATTTTCAGCCCCCTAAAAGACCAGCCCTCCTGAAAGGAAAACACTAACTAAAGGAGAGATTTAGAAGTTTTCAAGGAAATACTTCCTAAAATGTGCTGAAATATGAATACTTAGCTTTTTCTGAAATCAATTTTAGAGGAGATATGAGACTTTAGCATAGTGCAGGTGTTTTTTTCCACTGGAGTAAAAGCCTACTGTATATGTCGGAATCAGGTCTGAGGGAGGTTTTTCAACTGTACAGATGAATATTTTGTTCCAGTATTCAATCTTTGGGGTACAGGCTGGGAGATATTTGTCGCTCCTGTCAGAATCTGCCTACTTATTAGGTGCCAAACACGGACTGGCAAAAGCACAGTTTGCAGTCACCAAGTGGATTCTTCAAAGCAAATTGTGCCTACTTATTACAATCTCAACGACTCAGCTAAACTTAAATGTGAAGGTCTCGAGCTATATTTTTATTTGAGATTGCGGCTGAGTGATATTGTCAAATCTAAAAGCTCTAGTGTGCTGTGTAAATCTGTAGTGTAAGACCATAATGGTTGTGTACTTTATTATGTGAAGCATTCACACAATTTAGATGAATTATTCAAATGAAAAGTTGGTTGGCCTGCTAGAAAGCATTTCAAAATTGACTTGACAATGGTTATTCATCTCTTTACACATTTTCAATGGGAAATGTCTGCTGATCTAAAAAACAACAAATGCTGAAAGGCCATTGTCATTCAGTTCAGAATGAATGTGTGAGTACTGCAACTCAATGTGGAGCGTGACAGCCTAAGTAGACAGTGAGTAGTTTTGTTTATACACTGCAGGAAAGGCCAGTCAAAGAGATAATCACATTCAGACTCCGGTGAATTAATTAATCAAGCCTAAGTCACTGTAATTTATCTCTGGGTCCTATTTAAGTGTAATATAAGCAAAGCCTTCTTAGTGTTCTGCAGATGTCCCGGGCTGCAGGGTAAAGCATGGAGAATTCATGAATGTGTATTGCATCTTAAACACACGGGGAGTCCATGTCTTTGAAACGGTTCTCTACACAGTTAAGAGATACAGTGCCTTTATGTCAATCACCATTATTGAATTCTTTTTCACGTTTTTCTGAGTGCTAATTACACAGTATTTACAGTGTAAACAAAACAAACACCTGTTACCTTAAAGTTATTTCTCTCATAGTTTATAGTGTGCAAACATGAGATCTTGATTTTTTTTTTCATCTAAATATGTGTAGCATGAGGCTTTTTGTTGGTTCTAGTAGTATTATGTTAATGGATAACACTGATTTTATATGATTTGGTTTAAACGGTTAATGTCATACTTTCAAATCTTGTTCCCAAATATCTTGAAAAAAGTTTTATTTCTCTTGTTTTGTGTGCAGAAGGCTTTCTTGCCCTAAATTTTGAAACGTTTTTTCTGTGGTTTAGAAATGAAAATTGCTGCACTGACTTTGGAATGAGTTGACCCAATGTATGTTTATTCTGTATCTTACCTAAAGACACTAATATGACGGAAAGTTGCAATATAAAGTAGGTATTTATTTGAAAACAATTTGATCCATTAAAGGAAATGGATTGTGAATGACCAATATGAAATGAAACACATTGATCAGTGATTTTCCTTTTAGACTTGTGTTTTTGTTCAGACTAATGTCTGACTGAAGTAAATGCCCTTCTTTTTCTAGCAGACCTATAGAGCCACATTCAATCTACAGAAAGTGATTGCTTTGACAAGTGTCTTGAAGTTGTGAAACTGAGTGCCATATTTGTTGGACTTGGTTAATGTAAGTGGGTTTAACAGAGGGGATAACAGATGTTGCCCTTTTTGTGTAACAGTGTGCTGTGCATGAAATGGATAGTGAGTCTAAGTGGAATTTGTACTTCCTTTGTATTTCACCTCTAACGTCCAGGTGATTTATTTTAAAATAGCATATAACATTTTGTAACTCATTGAGATTTTCTATTGTAAAGCAACTAATCCTTGAGATCCTATTTGCACTTTCATAGTCTATACTTGATACATTCCCTCTTTATATGAAAAATGTGTGATGCCAATAAACTTATGTGTTGAGTTTTAATGTATGTTTTTTGTGGGGGGGGTAGTAACTGCGATAACTACATTCTGAGCAAACATATTTTGGGGAGAGAAAAATCACAGAGCACCCACCTATGGAAGGCCAAATGGACCAAAACCTCTACTTTGACGTGCGTGTTAAGACGTTAAAAATGAACGTGTTAAGACGTTAAAAATGAACGTGTTAAGACGTTCATTTTTAACGTCTTAAC
>JAVQJL010022871.1:0-25065 GCA_036024295.1 Nannoperca obscura | reverse complement strand
TGGGTCTTTGTGTGTGTGGAAGTTGGTCTCGACCGGCTCCATGTGATTGAGTGCCCTGAGATAACTTTGTTATGATATGGCGCTATATAAATAAAATTGAATTGAATTGAATTGAATTTGGTATTTGGTTGTAAACAACAGTATTGGGCACGTTAACATTTTGACCTAATGTTAAGTTAAGGGATAAGTTATTACAATTCATCCTGTGGGGAAGATAAATGTGTGTACCAAATGTCATGGCTATCCATTTAATTGTTGTTGAGACATTTAGTTCATAACCACAAATGTCAGCCTCATGGTGGCGCTAGAAAGACAAGTATAAATGTCTATACAAAACTTGGTGCCATTCCATCCTGGAAATGTTGCGATATTAAGGATAGGTGACTCTCTGACCTGCTGATCACCACAAGTCATTAAGATTCATCCTGTGGGGAAAATCATTAATGCTGCAGCCTTCACAGCGAAGCAGGATGATTAAAGCAGAGGATCTCTAATAGATGGAAACAGCAGCCAATGAGGAAGAAGAAAATGACTCAAACAAGGCTTTATGGATTTACATTCTATCACCACTGCTAGTTTGACATGATTACTGATGATTACCAACAGCAGGGTTCAATATGTGCTCCAAGATGACATGGTGGCACTTCGCACTCTGTCGCTGTGGGAATGACTTTTTTTAAATCGAGATGATCAATATGTGATGAGAGTAGTAAAGTATGATCTATATAGCCCTTTCAGTTATAATAATATATTGCAATACATTTGCTATTACATTATGCTATTAGATATGAAAGTGAAACTCATTACAGTTACTTAACGGACCTTGTGGTGAAACTGTTTTATCAGCTGGCGTTTTCCAAGGTGAAGAATTCACTCTGAAACAAAAGCTTTTAGCCAGAGAAGTCCTTAACATTCAACCCTCGATACTAAATACGCCTCGAGGTCCTTAACCCTTAAAAGGATATGTTCACATTTTTTTAAGTCCATCTTAAAATAATACTGACATTCCTATATGCTCATTAATACAGTTTTGTACTGCACCTTAAAAAGATCCCTTGCTAACATGCTTCTGGTGGAGGTGATGGGGGACAGAATATTTTCCCATTGTACGCACATTGCAGGTGGTAACGTTATCATTTCTCACTGAAACAATAAATGAACGGACAAAATGATGAAGATGTTTATGGTCCCAGTGATGCGATGGAGCTCAACAGGGTTATGTTCAACTGCTTAGGATAAATAAGCTTTTTTATTTTTGTGCTAAGGGATCAGTCAGATCGGTCTTTACAAACTGATGGATAATGTACTTGGTGTGCCTGAAAACATGCTGCTGTTCAGTGGAATCTACTACACTCTTTATGTTCTAAGGACACTACAAAAACTCATCATTTAAAAGTCTATCTCTTTAATCAGTTCATTCGGATCATTTGACATTCAGTTAGTGTCTGAACACTGAGTGGAGGAGAGATGTTGACTGACTCCATGACTGCTAATGAGCATTACGGGGGAGGTTAACGCTACATTTGTTTAAAGTAACGTCAGTAGACATTAAACTCACATATGTCCACAATTCTGTGAGGGGGAGACATGATTCCTATAAAAAGGCTTCCTTTGTCTTAGACCACGTTCCTGGATTTTGGAACAGAGGCGGGGCGGTGGTCTGCACATTTTATATAACACTGCCCTCATCTGGTCATTTTAAAAGGCCACTTGCCTAACATTCCCTTCTCTTTACCCCAGCAGACAGAATGATTCAAATGATCAAGAGCGGGCACACTTGTAATAATCACACCTTATTGAAATGAAAATCACAGGTTATTTAATTTCTGAGTGGATTGTTAATTTATACAGCGTGGTCTGTAAAAACATTTTAAAGATCTCTGTATAAAAAAAGAAGAGAAATATGTTGTTCCATTACTACTTGGAAATAACATTAGAGAAATACTTTACAATTAAAACATGTCAGTGTTAATGCTGATGTACAATATAAAGTCAATCAAATCCTACATAATTGATCTATACAATTGCAGCCAACTATGGACTTGCATATATAAAGTACCATAAAAACAGCCAGGAAAATAAAAATATTTACATTTTCC
Source organism: Nannoperca obscura (assembly GCA_036024295.1). Taxonomy (NCBI): domain Eukaryota; kingdom Metazoa; phylum Chordata; class Actinopteri; order Centrarchiformes; family Percichthyidae; genus Nannoperca; species Nannoperca obscura. The sequence goes on along the minus strand of JAVQJL010022871.1, from coordinate 22,966 downwards.
TGCTTGAATAATTCAATTATAAACATAGAATTATAGGCTCAAAACTTTTACATTTTCTACACAACCAATTAAGGAACGTATGGTGCCTTATTAGAAAATAATCTAGTGATATGTGTTCCATGAGAATCATTTAAATGATCAACAAAATACAGTAAGATGCACACTTTTGGATATTGGGTTGGAATCAGCGCTCTGGGGGTCGAACGCACTGCCGCACTGTTGATTTAAATACAACTAAAACAGAGTTTTAAATAAGAAACAGGCTACTGTTCGGAAGTCTTTCACATTTTGACATGAGGAGCAAGGCGGGTGCTGCGTGGAACCTTTGGGTAGACATTTGTAGTAGTACCAAACATATAAACATTTCAAATCCAGATGAGTCTGGTGGTATCGACAGTGCTGATAGGAGCTACGATCATCTCCCCATGTGCATAGTGTTCCTGTTCTGCAGGGAGAAGATGTCATGTGAAGGCAGGTGAAGGCATGGGGAGAGTGGTTTCCCGTGACGAAACCAGACCTCCAACAATAATCCTGTCAGTTCAATTTAACTCTGAGCCCCCAGCGGGAGGGGGGGGGGGGGGGGGGGGGGGTTCACTTTTAGTGTTGGCACTGGGTACCTCCAGCATGGATGCACCAACAAACTCCTGGCGTCTTGAATTCCAGACATTGGAGTATGTCCGAGAAGCAGCTGTGGTTGAACTTTGTGGCTTCTTTCACTTTGGTTCCAGTTTTCAGCAGGCAGGCGGTCAGTCAGTAAAAACGAGACCAAAATGGGCCACATGTTCAGTTAATAGAGTGGAGAGGGACAACTCTCAGTCTAAGTGCTTTACTGGTCCGGTGGACAGCTAAGGACGATGGAACCTGGTAGAAAGAGATGGAGAAGGTCGAGGGGTTACTCTTGGACTGTCAGCGCCACAAACGTTCAGGGGAAATTGAATGGAAATTCTTCAAAAGAGAAAACACAACTAATAAAGTATTGATGACTGCTGAATAAACTTGGATGAAAACTAGGATGAATTATGAATGTGCGCTGTATACAAGCCTGACCGGGTATAGATCCTGCTTTCTTCGTGAACCTCCATCTCTGAACTCTTAAATTCATTGAGCTCCTTGCGGATGGCAGCCTGAGAGGAGACATGAAAGAAACAGCACTTCAGTGGAAATGGTTTGATCCATTTATAGCAGAAGAAGAAAGGAAGTGTTGCATCAAAGCTACATATATTTAGATTGTTGACTATTAATGTTCCAGACAAACTAAACCAAACAGGTTTTGGATTTTTTCTACAAATTAAACATGTATTTAAATGGTCACTTCCAAACTTACATAGAACATAGGATTTTGAGGTGGTGGGGAAGATCATGGATGTATAATTATAAGTAATACTTATAAAACAGTTTAAAAACGTATAAAACTTCTAAGAACCTTTTTCCATTATTGTGGGCACCTGAAAATATGATGTGTATATAACAATACTATAGTTTTCCAAACGTATTGGTGTTGTGTTGAGCAGCATCTGGACTGCATTCCTGGGATTCCTCCTCCATACTAAATCTGCTTTGAATGTGTCGAGCACAGGGCTAAAACGCCCTCTCTTTGCTAAGAAGCTCTGAGCCACAAGCCTGATTGTATAAAGAGGTGTTGAGTGTGCGTTTGTGTGCAGGTGAAGACGTGTCGAGGCCCACCTTGTCAGCAGGAGTGAGCTTGGTCCACGGTTTGTCTGCTCGCCGGTCGTAGTCGTGGGCGTGGGTGGACTCGACGTACTCATGGAAACGCAGGATCTTCCTCTCCTGGAGCTCAGCCACTGTGGGTCTCTGCGACAGCTGTTGGCAGAACAAACAGGAGCGTGTTGAGTCAGCTGTGCTTTAGGTGTCTCTGGGTCAGTTTCAAGTTCATAACAATGATTAGCTAAGCGTGTGATACAGTTCCGTGGTTGCATCCTGACCTTTCTTGTGAGCCTCCGTTTGATCTCACATCTCTCTAACCTTCGATCCGCTTCATTCTTGGCTACAGGAAGAAAAGACATTCCATGAGACAGGGAAACACTGCAGCCAGTCAGGTAGATTTCACCCGAGCTTTCGGCACGCCGCGGTAACTGGAATCTTTAATCACCGCCTCGCTCTGCACAATGCGCAGCATTGTGCGAGTGCGAGTGCGAAGCGTCGTCTTGGCCAGGTCATTCGAGGACAAGCGAGGCGCAGTGTGGTGGTATGAATCATGGATCAGAGCGCGTTGACAGATTCTGAGCAGCGTTATGTTAGTACTCGGCATCACAGCGATGCTGCACTGATGTTTCACCCCAGTAGGCAGATTTTCACTATACTCAGAGGGCACTCCTTTTGTACACCTGGAGCCAGATGCTTAAAACATAATGTGGACTCTGACTGGAACAGTCTGTGACGAAGAAATCAGGGTATCGGACTCTACTTTTTCTTATTAAAACTTTGATTAAGATCATTCTTCTGTGTGTAAGGTAACTATACATCAATTCTTAACTACGTGTTTGCAGGCCTGTGCAGATTCAAATGGCAGCTGCACGTTGCATTGCATCAGCCTCATAACGACAGACCCTGCCTGCACGTGTACAGGTTCCACTGTCCCACTAGTGTTGTGTACAGATACACTAATGACATGTTTCTGCAGCTCCTTCCACCTCATCACCTGTGCATGTTTCTCACAAACCAAAACCAATGTGCTAAACAGTTTTGTGACTTTAGTTTCTAAAACTATGTTGGTGTTAATTAGTCAGTTCTGGTTCTCACAATAAAGGTACTCGTACCGCCTTCGCGTTAAATGCCTTTATTGTGACTCGTGCAGGAAGTGGTGAAGTATCAGCACTAGCTTTGCACATTATTATCTTGCCACAGAAAATGAACGGAGCAGAACAGAAAAGTGCTTCATGTGAATCTGTCACATCAGCTTTATGAGATCAGTATCGGTGCTAGTGGACCTGTGAAGGCAGCCTGACACCTGTCAGTTCATTTTGGATTTTCATGGGGAGTTATGAATGGGCGCAGACCAAAACGCCTCTGGATGCAACTGGATAGATCTACAACCAATCAGAGCATCGAAACGTGTGATGTATCGCTGAGTGAATCCTGCAGGAAGTAAACATCTTTCTTATCAATAAAAGCTGTAAGTGCGGCAGTTTGTTCTTCTGTTAGAGAAAATATACCGACCAGTTCATTAAATACTATGATAGCAGATTTAGAATGTTCCACATCATCGGCAGCTATCTTGGTTGTTTACAACAACGCCTCATTGGTGCTCCTCTGTACAGTCATCGTATCAAACCCATCCCTCGTTAGATAAACAATTGTGATTGGCTGACCCGGGTCAGGTGGGCTGTAAATCTGTCTTAATGTGAGGGGGACCAAAGCAAATAAAACATGAGCTTGCAGATTCATCTGCTTCCCCGGTTACAGTAAAGGTGCAGCTCTAACATGAATACCTCTGTCTGCTCCACTAGTCTCTCAATCCTGGCAAATAAGACATTTGGGCATAAAAGTATCATTACAATGTAAATTTGACAACCTAATTTAAACTGCTAGGTCAAAAAAAAAATCTGGTCTCTCGCCTTATTTAACCCATTTCCACATTACCATGTCACATGAACTCCCACACTCTGACTGAACATTCTTCTTATTCATAAATACCTCTCTGTGTGTGTGTGTGTGTGTGTGTGTGTGTGTGTGTGTGTGTGGTGTGCATGCTTGGTTTATTGATCTGGCCCCTGGAGCTGCACTATTATTCAAATCAGAAATAATATCTTAATAAAGTCAAATCAACACCAATATTGCCCAAAGTGCTGTGAGCTTAATGACTGTTAACATGCCTGAAGCAAGAGGGGGCAAGAACCCATTAGCCAGATGATAAATGGCTACTGCAGGATTCTGATTTCAGCAAAGATGAGAGAAATTAAAAATGTGCTTTTTGACCTTTTGCTGCAGAGGAATCCAATACAAATAAATACACCTGAATGAGGCAATGAGGGACGGCGGGAGCGGGAGCGAGAGCGAGAGAGAGAGAGAGTCTTACCTTGAAGGATGTTCCTCTGCTCCAGCTCATCTGCTGTTGGTCTCTGACTCAGCCGCCTGGAGACATAAAACACTGTTGACGACTCATTTTTAAAGGCTGATAGGATCATCATAGGATCTAAAAGGAACGTATGACTTTAATAACAAACTAAAGGTGTGAGTGTGTTTGATCCTTGGACTGGATGGTGAGCCTCTCAAATAGTATGAATTACACTAAATAAATAATGTATGTAATCAGTCAAACACATCAGATTAAACAATAAGGATATATATCCCTCATGCACATCAGTTAGCTGATACGATCAAGTCCTTTACCGGTTCAGCGTGGTACCGATCTTGTTCCTGAGTGCAAGCCACTGCTCCTTGTTGTGCCAACTAATGTCGTCGTGGTTCTCCTGAGCGTCCCTCTCCTCCCTCTCTTTTCTCTCCAGCTTCAAGGCTAATGTGTCCTTCCTCTCGACACGGCTCGCCAGCCCACCTGTTTCACATAGGAAACATACATTTACACATACAGGCTCAAGCCCTGCAGCCTCCTATAAGTGTGTACGAGACCCGTTAGTCTACAGGCATTTCTACCAGTGACTTCAGGTCCAGTGCTTTTGGGAAACACCTCAGGATTAAGAAGGTTCGTAAAATGGATTTTATGATCCTCTTAGCCTTAAGATGCTTGGGAGAAATGGGGCCTAAATTAAGTATTAGTATTTTCTCAAAAAGTAATAAATGCCCATCCCAAATACTCCAAGCCTAATCCTCCAAATGCTTGATCTGTCTGACCAGCATTCCAAACACCAAAGATTTGGAGCGGGAGGATTTTCACATTTCACAAGTTGGAACCAGAAAGTGTTTGGCATTAAAATGATTAATCAACTGTCAAGTTAAACCGTTACACTTCAAGCTCTACACAGACTGAAAATACTAAACATGTTCAGTCTTTTCTTACATAGCATACATGTAGCAAACAAAAAGGTTACTCAAGTATACCAGGAATAAAAGTAAGAGACTATTCATTCATCCACTCTGAAGATACCTGGTTAGGGGTTTTAACCATCTTTATGTTATGATATATTCCTCGTTTTATTCAGTTTCTTGCTTCTTTCATTTCCTGTGAGCAGCTTTTTTTTTATTTTTATCTTCAACAGTATTGCAGAGCTTCACTGATGTTACTACATGGGAAACTCTTTAGAAACTTGCATGCATTTCACTAATTCATATAAGCTTTAAATATGTGTAAAACAGGGATTACTCAGTAAATCGCAAATGAGAAATTTTGTAGTTGCAGTTTTGTACTATTACAAAACATTATTTTAAGAGCTTAAATCAGAGTACAGATCAAATCATTTAGTTGGTTTTATGTAAAATAAATAGGCTCCATTTCCTTCATGGTAAAGAAGGATGCAGAAAGTGAAACTTCAGAGAGTGACTGTCAGCTGAAACTAACTGTATTCACTCTTAAAAGTTGAGGTATTTTTTAACCGAGGCACGTCCCTCCCACATGACCTTAATGAAGCAGTATAAGAAATAGCAACTCACTTGGAGGGCCTTCCTCATCGTCGTCGTCCTCTTTGTTATCGTCGTCTCTGTACGGGATGGGGCCGTCAGAGTCGGAGTCCTCCTCGCTGTCCCCGGGGTCGTCCCCCTCTGGGATGACACTCACTCTGTAGTCTCCAACCAAACCCCTCCTGCTGCGAGGCTCCAGGTCGGGCTGGCGAGGAGGCCTCTGAGGCTGAAGCTTCCGTATCTCCTCCTCCATGTCAAAGTCATCATCTACCGGCCTGCAAACGCACAGCAGTGAGTGAGCTGGAGAAACTCAGACGCAAGATCTTGAAAATAAACTGGAACGCTTTTAAACTAAAGTAGACTCCCTGTTATGTGTTGAATCCTGTCTTACTTCGTTTGGTCCTGTGACTGATTATTTAATAGTTAATCGAAGCAGGCTCTTGCGCTATAAACTCTGCTGGTTTTTCTGGACTGTGTTCCTTTCACTATTTTTACAAGACTTAAAAGATGATTAATTGATTATGTAAATGGTTGATTAATTGCTTAAGTGATTAATTCAGTTTCAGAGAATGGGGTATAGACTCGCTTTCACTGTCACTTGCTGAAAAAACTCAACAGTATTCCAGGCTACTGAAGCTGTGTCTTTCAATAGCTACCTTCCTTGTCATTCCAGGCCTCTACAAGTGACAATTTTCAGTAAGGCGATATAAATGTAACCAATCAAATACAAACATTGAGTAAATTTCTCAACTATGGGTTCAACTAAAGAAGTCAAACTGCTCTCTTTTATCCTCTGCTTTCAAAGCAATTATATTGTGTTTTGTAGGAATGTAACATACAGTACGTGGGACACTTACAGCCTGAGAGGTTCGATGGTGATAGGGAGAGAGTGCCGTGAGTTAACCTCCGCCTCGGTGAGGAACTCTGGAGGAGACTCAAACAGCAGTGAGTGGGCCCTCTGGGAGCCGTCGGGGTTGGGATGAGTTGGGCCGGGGCTGGCGAGGGCTCTCTGGATGAGGATGTGAAGGGGGATGGCTGGAGGCTGGCTGGGAGGCTCGGTGGTCGGGCTGGGGGGATCAGCTTGCACAGTGGGCACAGGAGCAGAGGACGAGGTGCTGGGCGGCAGGAGCGACTGGACCCTGGGAGGAGATGGAGGTATGTGGGACGGCAGTGAAGGCAGAGACTCAGTGGTCGGAGGAGTTGCTGCATTTGTCTTGTCCTCATTGTTATCCCCTTTAAGGACAGCAGGAGGCGCCGGTGCAGAGGCCGGGTCAGTGGTGGGACACTCTGGCACCTGACTGGGAGGAGAAGGGTCCGCAGAGTGGCGCTTGGCGACAGGGGTCATCCTCTTTGGTGGTGTCGGTGGAGAGCGCTTAGCGGGTGCTGGCACTATGACGACACTGCTGCCAGGCTGTGAAAGCTCCGCTGTTAAAGGAACAGTGAACAACATGAATCAATACATCATACACGTTAATGCTTGTCAAATAGATCGATGATCACAAACATAACCTGCGGTGAATGAAGATGAAGATGCATATTCAGGGTGAAGTTAGTTTCATGAACAAAAACAAGCAAAAAAGCAGCTTCAGGGAGAAAACATGATGTTCCTGTTACTGCTGAGTCAGACACACAAATATTAACACACAACTGTATCAACTGTCTGTTGATCCTAAAGGATGTTCATTGTAAACACATTCAATGCACTCCAGCACACTAGATGTGCATCCAGTCTCCATGCACTTTGTTCTTGGCAGCATTTACAGTTAAGTTATTTGAGCTGGAAACAGCTCCAGTGGATGCAATGCACATGCGATGCAGTATTGGTGTTAAAATGGAGGTGAGGGAGTCCATTTGCTATGAGGGGGGTGAGTCTATGTGGCCACTCCGCAGGCTCTGTTAAGATGGATTGAGATCAGGCGGCCCGTGCTGGGTACCTGAGCAGGTCTGGCTGGCGCTGTGCCGCAGGTATACAGGTAGAGAAAGGTAGAGCCCAAGCTCACTCTGGCGTCTCCAGCTGGTCCAGTAACATGGCTGCCTGACCTTACAGCCCCTGCTCAATGAGGAAGCTGGCAAAAATGAGTGGAGATGTCAGGGACAGGGCTGGGTTTACATTCCAAGCTGGGAGAGAAATACAAGAGGGGGGTTTTGGATAACGTGTGTTTTGGTTTTACTCAGTGCAGTAGCAGAGTACATATCCATCCTAAGATAGTTTAACGTCTGTGGTGAAATTCCACCATTCTGTGTCATAAGTAAGTAAGAAAGACAGAAAAATGAAAGCAGTGTGGTATTCCCTACTGACACAGTTTTGTGTAGTTCAAGTTTTCTGACATTCCTACTCAGTCATTGTGGTAAAACAATTCTCTTTCAGGGATTAGTAACAGCAGGGAAACGCAATTTTCCTTATTTCAGCTTATTTATCCCTATTAGAGCTCGACCGACAAATCGGTGTAAAAGTTCAACTAGGGACAAGAGTTAAAAATTTGCAATAGCTATGAACTGTGCAGCACATCAGTTTCATGATCTGTATTGGAACGATGTGAAATCGCCCCTATAAAAAAAAGAAAAACCAACATTGCAGCACAAGAATGTAAAACTAGGTTTGAAGTCATTTAAAAACATCTTTACAGAGTTTTTCAACTAGTTAACCTTTCAAATTTAAAATGTTGCACTGAGCATATCAGTAACAAATCTAAGAGATTCATATCAAAAACTATCTGCAAATATATCATCAGATTGTTTAAACCCTCAAATATTAACATGAGTATCAGCCTCAAAAATTCTGTATCGTTGGGCTACAATGTTTATGATGTATTCCACAAAAAGACCTTTCCTCTGAGAAAACAACACTATGAACTTAGAACACGTTGGAAAGAAAGTGAAACAAAGTGAAAGAAGCTGTATGCTACAGGAATGTGTGTCTGTGTTAGTGTCTATGTTACTACATTACATTTCACACAACAGTGTAAAATGTAATGTAGTAACATATGTATAGAGGCCTCGCATAACAAATGGCAGTGAAATGTCTCACTGGCACAGACAGTCTCAAAGAGTTGTGCTGGGATGGGCTGTAAACAAGAGCAGCTGTGGCATGCTGAGACAAAGGATGTGACATTGTGAAAGCCAATCAGTCTCCATCTAACCTCCAGAGAAGTGCTGGCATTGCATAAATGGACAAGCCAGTGCATGTCTTCTCTAGTGGCTGTACACACTGAAACTGCACACTTGCAACATATTGTAAAACACCAACACAGCAACAAGCCACAACCCCACTGTGAGACTCCGTTTGTTTTGGGAAAGGACTCGAGGTCATCACGGCCGATACTTAAAAGCGTTTACAAATGTGAAATTAAGTCTTGAATTTAATGTGTCAAAAATCAAAATCTGCTACACGACAAAAAAACAAAAAGTAACATCTGAATCTTTGAAACTGATGTGGGCACTAACCCCTGCACACCCAGCAAGCCTGTTGCAGAGAACAGTGTGAAGTCAACACTTTGTTCAGTTGTACCATCTTGGCCTATGCTACAACTTGATAGGCCGTATGAAGACGCCTACAGCAGACTTTACAGCCGTGTTTATACTATTTTGAAGAAGAGGTAAGCGTGCTAGGAGGAAGCTCAGTGGTGGTGACACTGAAGTCATGCAACTGTGGTGTATTTTGTTTATGAACTAATGTTAGCTTTTTACACTTCAAAAGTTAAACGTGGTGTTCAATTGTGGAGATTATCTTGCCGAACAAACATTTCCACACATCTTATTTTCTGCAATACTCCAAAATCCAATGGAAAAATCCCACTGGCTTTTTGTGAAGGGAACCATAATGACGCTAATTTACAGGTTGGCCTACAAAAATACGTCATCCCTGCAGCTCGCTAGACAGGATTTATTAATCCCCAAGGGAAAATTGTAGTGTTGCAGTTTTTATAAAAGGAACAATAAATCAGTATAACAAGAACACACAATTAACAAATAAATACAGATATATACACACACACACACACACACACACATATATATATATATATATATATAGTTGGTCCTTAGAGAACAGGAGTGTCTAAATGTGCTGTCATTTACAAACTATTTGTTAATACTTGATATGACATATTGTTTAAAAAAGCAAGCTGAGAATTATAAAGACATGGAACATATTTAGTGTGAACTAGGTAGGATATGATACAACACAGCTGTATTACACAAATATAAACATACAGCATAAAACTGCATTAAATTCTGGGAACTATACAATGCATTAAGGGAATGCAAGTGTTGTAGTCTGTCACAGGCAATGTGCTCCCTGTGTAAATATTGAAGAAACACTTTGTCTGGCTCTTCTGTCATTAGTCTCTCCCGTCCCTCTAACCATGACAACGGTAAATGACTTACAACTGCTCTGGGGAGTTGTAAATTTCATGTTCTGGTGCAACCTGTTTTAACCAAGTTAACACACACACACACACGATCAACAGGCTGCTAACTCCCAAGTATCTGCGTCAGAGCGTCCCACATGACTACCACCACCAATACATTTTTTTAAACTTATGGGAAACACTGCAATGGTATTTTGGGTTGATGCCAGAATGGCTGAGCAGTCTACAGTCCTCTGTGGAGGGGACTGCTTAAATCCAGCATTTAACATGCAATCTCATGCCATCGTTTCTTAGAAATTCAATGCACTCCCTGCAACACTAATTTTGGAGGTTGTTTGACTAAAAGGGTAAAGAAAGACACACACAAAGAGACCAAACCAGCTGTAACTGAAAGAGGGTTATTGCATGTGTCCTTTAAAACTGCAGAAGCAGACTGCAACAAACTCACCAAACAGTGCAGGGTTGCTGTTGCGGTTGGTGGGTTTGGGTGGAGGGACAGGAGGCTGCTTGGCATGGGGAGGGATAGGGGGCGGCATGTCAGCTGAGGAGGGAGCAGCGGGGGAGGGACGAGGCATGTTAGCTGAGGAGGGACGAGGTGGGTCATCGGCTACTAGAGAGATCGTCCTCTGTGGTTTGGCTACAGCTACAGCAACAGAGGAAGAGGAGGAGGAGGAAGAGGAGGAAGAAGAGGAAGGAGTTGGACTCCTGCCAGACTCAGTGGAGGATGGAGCGGTGACAAATTTAGGGGGGAGCACAGCCTGTTTGTGTGGGGGAGGTTCCTGCTGAGAGTCTTGTGCTGGGTGAGGGTCAGGGGCGAAGCGGACACCAGCGGACTCTACAGACGGGGTACATAGACAAACACAAACATTAAAGCAGAGGTCACAACAAGGTTTCTACTTTCTACTAAGTAAAAGTAAGTTCAAGGGAAACATAAAAGGTTACCACACACAGTTAAACAGTCAAGGATTGTGTTTAGTGTAAGGGAAGCTTGTAAACTACACAGATGTTTAAGAGCTTACCCAGAGAGCAACTCTGATTGAGCTTCTACAGTTATTAGAGAATAAGAGATTACATGAATCAGATGATCTAAAGTTCAAACATGTTCAAACACGGAGAAAGTTTAAAGAAGTACAGGGGGGTCCTAACAATTTGTTGTTCCCTCTTTTCATGTTCACATAAATCCATATGTAATAGTTTGATATTTACGGTCTCAGTTTGCTGAGGCTTTCAGATTGAGCTTGTGAGCTTCATAACCCCTGTCAGAGTTACACTTCAATCATTTACCAAAGTGCCTTTACAGCACAGCACCAGGAGACTTTGGGTGGTATTTCATCATAGTATAACATTCACTGGCTGACTGTTTGCTGACTAGCTCACATGCCACCTTGACATAACAAATAGATCAAAAGATATATGTTTCATCTACTGGCACTGGTTAATAATGCAGAGTTGAGGACAACAAGTCTATTTTCTGTTGATGCCCATCATGCAAACAAGTATGAGTGTATTTGAAGGAAAACTCTAAAACTTGACAAAAACACACGCAAATAAAAGTTAAACATATATCAAATTATAGACTTAAAAGCACACATTTTCTTTTCATTGTGCTGGCTGACTCACAGTTGGCAGGTTTGCACACTGCACCCGGTTAACACTTGAGAACTTTGTAATGCTTCCTCCTTCCTCTTACTGGCCATTAAAAGATCCCTTCCTAAAATACCACAGTCCTCTTTAAAGTCTCATTAAGTTTATCTGAAGTTTATATGAGGCCTCAGCAGAGTTAGTTAATCAAATCAAGTCGATATCTTCCTGTGCGTTTCAATGGACAGCTTTTCTTTGCAGAGCTGCAAAGGAGGGCCAGTAACACAAAGCGGGAATTTCAGAATAACTAAAAAGATAAGATAAAGATCAAAATATTGGAAGATACCCACTTGATTTGATGAACTCAAAACAGCCGAAGTGTCATATTAGCTTCGATAAACTAATGTAATCTATGTAACCAAAATGCATGAACCTTTTCGTGGAGATGCATATCAGCTCTGGTTGGAGTTTCAGAGTTTACACTCTAGTTTAAAGGTTTGCACCAAAGCTCTATCTTTTCCAAGACCAATAGAAAAACAGATATTTAGAGGAGACAGAGAAAATGATTTTTTTTTTCCCCCTTAGCTGAAATAGTTCTCATTGCATGATAAGAGCTCTGTGTGCATCATGCAGTTTTTGTAGAGTTGTACAGTGTCATAATCAACAGAGTTAAAAAAGTGTGCCAAAACCATGAGACTCCTTGATTTTTCTTGACTCCCTTCCTTCTTTTAAGCCTGTCACTCGAATTCTGAGAACCATCAAATTTCTTACTAACCCTTTCATTGAACCGTGAAGTCACAAACTTGCAGGTTGACAATTCGTGTAATTCAAGTCAAGAGATCTTACCCGAGCGTTCTCTGAACTCCACAGCTGGGATGTATCTGGGTAGGGTACTCCTCTTGTCAGCCTCTGAGGCTGGGCGAACCTTCTTGTTGTCCTCTGAGGAGCTCTTCTGTAGAAGAGGCCGCAAGTCCATGTCAGAGACTGGCCTGGCTATAGGCCGCGGGTCATCCACAGGCCGCTGAATCTCCAGCTTTTCTCTCCTCTCCTCCCTCTTTTCCCGCTCATCTCGACGCTCCCTTTCATTTCTCTTGGCCCACTCACTGCCCTTGTCCCTATCCTCTCTCCTTTCTCGGTCTTCTCGCCTGTCTCTGTCATCTCTCCTGTCCCCATCAACTCTTTCTCCTCGCACATCTTTTCTCTCCCTCTCTTCTCTTTCTCTGTCATCTCTGTTCTCTCTCCTTTCCCTCTCAAACCGCCGTTCCCTATCTTCTTTCCTGTCGTCCCTCTTTTCCTTCTCATCACGGTCCCTCCTTTCCCTCTCGTCCCGATCTCTGCGCTCCCTCTCATCCCGATCCTTCCTTTCCCTCTCGTCCCGATCCTTCCTTTCCCTCTCGTCCCGATCCTTCCTTTCCCTCTCGTCCCGAGCCTTCCTTTCCCTCTCGTCCCGATCCTTCCTTTCCCTCTCGTCCCGATCCTTCCTTTCGTCATGATCTCTCCTTTCCCTAGGATCTTTCTCTGTTCTTTCATCTCTCCTCTCTCTGTCATCTCTCCATTCTCGCCTTTCTCTGAAGTCTTCCCTTCTGTCAGCTCCTCCATCCCTTTCCCTTTCCTCTCGCCAGTCCCTTCTTTCCATATCGTCCCTGTTTTTCCTTCCTCTGTCCTCCCGGTCGTCTTTGCTATCTTTCCTCTCTTCTCTGCGGTATCGATCATCTTGTTGAGGTCCTCGCGGTAAAGTTACACCTCTCTTATCAACATCTGATGGCAGACGGCTTCGTCTGTCTACGTCCGCAGAAAGTCTTGTGTGAGAGTCCACATCCAGAGGTGCCCGGTTACTTCGGGAGGCATCGGACGGCACTCTGCTTCGACGTTCATCTGCTTGGGGCAGCCGGAGGGGATTCACCTTGATGTCCGTTTCCCCTCGCGACACTCTCACCCCGGTTTCGGAGACATCCATTGGCACAGGGTGCCCATTTTTCACTGGTGGAGCTTTGGATCGGTTTACATCATCGCTCTCTGTGCCATGAAGGTACAAACAGTCAAATACAGTCATCCATAGAATACTCTGTAACAAAAAACAACTAAAGCTCAACCTACCATTCTCTGGGATATCCTTTAGAACCCCTCTCTCAATCAACTCTTTGCGACTTTTCCTAACAGAAATCTTTCTTTCCAAGGCTGAAAAAAATGAAGATTTATATAAAAATAAATCAAGCATTAAGTAATGCAAACGGGTGAAAAAAGTAATTGTAGCCAGCATACCTTTCGATGTTTCAGTGAACTTTTCACTTGGCTTCTTCTTTCTCCATTTCCAGGGCTTGAAGATCATTCCCATTTTGGAGAACTTGCCTTTGCGTTTGGTTGGAGGCGTTCCCCCACCAGAGTTTCCTTCCTCACCCTGTGTTGTGCTGTGTTGCAGGTCGACCTCATCGTCTGCATAAACATGACATAGTACAGACAATAAGGAAAAGCATAATAGGTCCCGTTAAATAATAGTGGTTATTGAACTGCTCAAACATTTGATATCCACATTTTGTTTGAGAACAGAAAAATTCATTGTGCTCATATGAGAAACTGATAAGTCCCTGCTTTGTTGTATTGGCAAACCCACCATGTTCTTTAGGCTTATCACAGAGTTCTTGGCAAGGCTCTATTACAAATTGGGCACAGTGGAATTTAATCTTCATTCTTACTAAATGCCCACATCCGGAAGACTAGATGGACTGGACTATAGGAAACACTACGGTCCTGTTAGTGAAAAAGTCTTAAACACGAATTATAATTATGGGAAAAAACAAACATCCTTTGCGTTTGTCAGAGTGACCATCAAAATCAAAGGTTTAGATATTCTTGTTTTAAACAAGAGTAATGAAACGAATATTGTAAGCAGTAAGAATAAGATTAAACAGAGAGGAAAAACTAAACAAATAAGCAGACAACTGTGACAGAAACCATGACTCAAACTTCCCAAGTTGATCTTGTGCTATTAAAAGTCCTATGACAGCAGTAATTGGGCGTGAAACCACGATTATAATTCTTAGGTGATGACTCGTACAGCAGCCGTTAGGCAACACTGTGCTGCATGGCAGCGAGCAGAGACATTCAGAAGGCCTGTGGGTTAAGTGCATTAAGGGGGGCTACTTTCTCACAAGTTAATGTGAGAAAGGAGAGTTCATTTTCTCTTTAGAGCTGTTACATTGCTTATCTGAAAGTGCGAAGGTGGCAGGCGTGAAGGGGAGACTCTACCAATTATGGTGAAAACGAAACGTGCACATATAAAAAGGTGGCTGCAACTAACAATTATTTTTAAAACTTTGATTAATTTAGTGATTATTTTCACAAAATTCAATTAATCATTTGGTCTATAAAATGTCACAAAATTGTGAAAAATGCTTGTCACAATTTCCCAGAGCCTAAAGTGACGTCTTCAAATAGCTTCTTTTGTCCAACAAACAGTCCATAACCCAAAGGCTCTTCATTAACTGTTCTAAACGACAAACAAAAGCAGCAAATCCTCACATTTTGATCATTTTACTCTAGTTGGAATAAATATATTCTTTCTGCGCGTGTTTTATCCCACGAGGGGAGAATTGAGTGACCTGAACGAGTTTCCAGGAGGAACAGAAACACGGCAGCAAAACTAAACCACTTTGTGGCTGATCCAACTTTTATGTTGGAGACCTTAAAAGATTTAAGGATTATTGAACATGGTCAAAAAGATAAACAACAAACCAAAAAACAAACCCTTCTTTATCTTCTGTTATATATCTGGCGGTACTATTGTGATTAAATGCTTTGTGGCATGTAAACACACATTTTATCAGATCACTTTATTTAGCATCCATGTAAATTGTTAAGTTGGAATCTCTAATCAGAATGACTTCAAAATCAGTTTGAAGAAATATTGTCACGTAACCACAGCTACTGACAAAGCTACTGACTAAAAACAGTGGATTGCTACCTTTTACAATCACTACAAAACCAACAGACCACATGCTGTGGACACAATACAAGTAGTTTCTATATGTCACATAGGATAGAGTGAGTTCACAGAGCCTGTAGTAAGCCCCTGTACTGCAGCTCTTCATCTAACCAGTGGGTTTCTTTGACCATTTCTTCCTGCAAGATCTCTCAAACTAATCCGCCAAATTTGAATCAACAGTGAGTTACAACTCACTACTAACCACCTACATATGCTTCTGTTCTTAAATAAAAATAAACAAAATCAGTAAGACATAGTTTAGTAAGTAAAGTCTGTTGTCAAGAGAATGGGGCAGCCCATTGTAGTTTCCACCTTGATAGAAGGCTACAGCCCTTGTTTTGATTGATTTAAAAAATTGGGTCAGGCTCTGTTTCAATGTCCATGTTTTTTCCCCATGTCATTTATGGCCTAGGGTAACACAAATACCAATATATGTGCAATGTGGATATGGGCCGATATTGGAACCTAAAAGATTTTTCAGTTTAGCTTTATATGACATAACAAATATAAAAAGAATTATTCTCACACTAAATAACTTCCACATTCACAGAGAGTACCTTCATCTGTCAGAGGGTGCAATCTGTACTTTACTGTCAGTGTAAACGGATTCAGTTCAACAGCATGACACATGAATCAACGAGTGGATCAGTAACAACTTGTGGTACAAACATGTCCAAACTATTGCAGTGCTACACTGTGTCATGTGTCACATGGCAAGACAGAAAGATGTGGACTCTTCAGCCTTGACCTCTGTTTCAATTAGCCCATTGTCTTTCCATTTGCTTTCATTTGTCTCTACTCTACTAGCAGCACTTACATATTAAACACTCCAAAAAAAAGGCAGATCAGATTAGGTGTAATGTCAATAAGATTGTTTTTTAAAATTCCTTACTATATGTACATCCCTGTAGTGTGAGGTTCTCTGTGTCGATACAGTTTGTCTGCTTGGCATACATGTAGGTTAATGAGTTGAGACTGTTAAAGCAGACTTGTTAAATCATGTTGCAGTTTTATTGACATGCCTGCAGTTTAGTCACAGCTGAAAAAACACACATAACTGAGTGTGGCTAACTGGCATTCAACCTTAGAAGATCAAGCATTGCAGCACTGTTTGTTCATAAACAAGTCCTTCTCCATTAAATGTTAGAATTCTTTTGTCTACCCACCACATTTAGTAAAACAGGCTGCTGCATGTGTGTAAAACAGCATGCTGAAATGCAGAATACAGAGGTCAGTGCCCTCAGAGCTATTCCTGACGCATACCCCAGACACCAGAGGGTGTTAAACTGGGAGGGGCGGCAGTGGACTGGGAGAACACTAATGTGATTTGGCTGCAAGAGAAGCAAAGTTGTGATGTGGTGACCTGGTGTTAAAGTAGAGCATGGCAATCTCAGATGCTTTCCTGCTAGTCAAGAGGAGGTAAAAATCTTAAAATGCTCAGACTAAAAACTAACACCTAGGTCTCAATAATAATAATACTCTAAACACGTTAAGATAAAAGTGTAAAACCTGCACATAAGCACCCGGCACTACCAGTGCAATACCCTGCGGACCTCTGGTCAAGCTGTCCATGTCGCATGCCAAATCACCTGACCTCATTGACACCTACTACACAAAATAGCACAGAGGTAAAAATACTTTTTGCACTGAGAGCAAATATGTAGCGAAGAGGATGTTCTTATGTTACAAACGTACATAGATGCTAGATTCCAGTAGCTGCAAGGTGCAATCTTAAGAGGAATCGTCAGTGTGCAAATAGAACCTGAGAGGATCCTGCTTTTGACCGCAAAAACTGGCTCTGAACGTTTGAATAGTTTTTAGCTTAGCAGTGAGACAGGAGCTTTCACTATATACACCTATACAATATGACTTGAGAAGCCAAGCCAATTCAAGTTATTTAAGAATAATGCAGTTCCACATGGGGAGAGAGCTGGTGTCAGTTGGTGCCTTGTGATTTTCTGAAAGGCTACCACACTGAAATGTAGCGCTGCGTGCAGACAGAGAGAAGTTTGTGCCATTTGTACATTTCACAATCACCACATTCCAGCTGCGTGCATTCTTCTACACCAGCCTGCACCTGCCGCCTTCTAGTTTCTCTCTGCTTTCCAAAACACATGCTCACATACAGTGGGCCCTCTTTGATATTCCATTCTACAAAAATGCTAGCATGCCCGCCAGGTTGTTTCCCCATCTAAAGTCAAAATGTTCACGGCAACTATTTAGCGCTGAGCCTGTGGTCTCTGACTCACCCGTGTTGTGTTGGGCTGGTTGCTGGGCCACTGTCTCACTGCTAGCACTGTGTCCCATGCTACGTCTCCTATCCCCACGGGCCTGCCGGGCCCTGCCTCTCCCGAGGCCCGCGGCAGGAAAGGAAAATCTAAAGCCACCTCGCTGTTCTCCAAGCAGACATAGAGCTCTTATAACTCCAGACAGTCTTGACTGCTCACTTGTGTCGTTTGGTCTATAGTTTTCCCTCCCCCCTCTTCAGCTTGTGTGATTTTGTCTCTCTCCCTCCCTCCTTCCTTGCTTCTCTCACTTAAAAAACACAAACACACTCACTCGCTATGCTCTTAGGTCCCTCCCTTCTTGGAGCTCTGACTTCATAAATAAGGTACGCCAAAAAGATAATCCAGCAGTCTTGGATGCCTTACATTCCTGAGAGCAGATTCTTCAGGGGCAAAGTTCACAGCAGACGAGCTTTGAGGTTTGGCTGGTCCAGCCATCGACCCTTGAGGGATTTGCGATGCAGTGGCCCCCCCGCTAGCACCATTTCACAAACTGACAAAACACTACACCCTGAAGGGCGAGGGGCGGGCTCTGCGAGGTGAGGTAACTCGAGAAGTGGAAGGTGAGCCGAGCCAAGGCGGAGCTCAAAGACCGAGGAGGGGAAGTGACACAGCAGAGGTGTCCAATGTCTCTCTGGGGATTGTCCTTTTAAAATATGAAATGAATGTGCAACGTTTTATAACATATTAGCAACTGTGTTTTACAGCTACACCTGAAACACTCCCTTAACTATTGGTGTTGGTTTTAGAAATAAAAATGTGTTTGTGTCTTTCAAAGTAGGGAAATTCAGAAACTCTTTACTGGAAACACTGGAATTACTTTGACCTAGTGTATCCCTGGAAAAGCACAAGGCAGTACCTCAAAGTTCAGTGTCAAACACAAAACACCTGAGCAGACACCAGGCCTTAATATCACATACATCTTCATGCAGGACAGAAACAGGGCAGCCAGGCAATGTGTATCTCAACATTCCTATCAGAGCACTGTGTGTAGCCAGTGTGGGGGAGTTAGAGGAGATGCTCTTTACACGTTAGAGATGAAAGTAGGGAAAAGGATATTTTCTACTGATATTGAAGCTAAATTCGATTTATGAAATATGATCCAAGTTTACTCAAAAGGACAAGACAACACAGACATTAATCATCGTAGCTTTGCATAATCTGTAATATGCTACTGCCACTACATTAGAATACAACAGATCAATGTTTGTTTTTAAAAAAGGTTTGCCTATGTTTTCAGAACATTCAATACATCATAATAAGCTGACTTCATAATATACTACATCCTTGTTGCTCCCTCTGCAGTCCAATTAAAGCTACAGCATTAGGAAGCACACCTCTGACACAGGAATGTGTGGAATGAAAGTCCACAAGTTAGCCTTGAGGTACAAGTACGCTATTTGGGACAACAATCCTGGAAGTCTTTGGAAGTTGTGTAAATCGTGGTACTGAAACCCATGTCACTCTTCCTAAAGAGCAGCAGCAGATGGAGACAAACATCTTTTCAGGCTATTAAACTAAACACTCAGCCTAACAGAAAAACCCACTTGATGACTCACAGACCATCATACTATGTCAGCATGACAACATCAAAACATGCACTAATATAACGTCACACCAGCCCACATGCTGGATGTCTTTGTCCTTTCAGATCAAAACACAAGGGCAAGTAAAATGACTCCATTTGCACACCAGCCTTTATGTCAAACACATCACTTTAAGAATAGAGCTGAGAAGGAAGTGCAGTTTATTTTTACTGCTTGGCCACAGGACCAGGCAGGTATGAGTAGATCAAGCTTTCTTAATCTGTTCCTGCCATAGCCCAGTTGGCTGTGAAGTGATCGTAGAGCCATGCTGTGTCCTGTCGTGGCATTTCAACACACCAAAGCAATAACCGATCATTTGCTTTCAACACGGTCTCAATCGTGTTGTAACTATTACTTTTACAAAATAGATATTTTGTCAGTGAAGAAAGAACACTACAGTTACAAAAGTATGTGAACATTTAACATCCAACGACAGACAGAAAGCAGGTTTACTCACAGACATCAGACTGAACAGCCATCCCAGGTGTGTTCCCACAGATGATACAAACAGACTACAACAGCTCAGCGCAGAAACAAAGATCCTCTTGGCTACGCGAGTATGTACGTGGTGTTTTCAGGTTGTCGGTGATTAAGTCCGGTGGTGAAATACACACAAGGCCACGAGTGGCAGTGTGAAAAACCGGCGGCTCTGCTAATCTATAGTGGTTGCCTCTATGTGAGGGCCAATCAGAGAGCTGCAGTGTCAACAGCACAACAGGGCCAACCCCCTTCAGCTTCATGAGCTAACACGGCGTTTGTTGACTCACCACTTTCTGTCTGTCATCATGATACTATGGCAGAGATATAGGCAGTCTCACTACAGCCAACATGTACATGAAAATAAAACCTTCACATCAAATGGTATGCAGTTCTGAAGGCCTTTCTAAAGGGTTGTTTTTTTTATCAAAAAATTTAAAAACACAGAAAAGTTTGGGTTTAGGATTTTAGTATGAAAATATTTAAACCACAAATAACACATTTGAAATTGTAGTATTAATTTTAATAAAACGTTTTTTCTTACCAGGATTTTCCATCACAGTTCCCAAAACTCAGAAGTCAACAGCTCCTGAAACAAATGAACAAATAGGAACATTATGAAATGTATAAGACAAGTTTCAGTAATATTACACAACATAACAGATTACTTCATTATGAGATGAGGGTGTGTTCTTTGACAAAGTATAAACAAATGCTTTACTTCATGGATTCTCTTACTTGTCATAACTCTATCCTAAAATCTAGCCTAATTCACAGTGAATACAAAAAATAAATCACAAAAACATAGTTTTATCAAAAGTAAAAGTGGAGGGGTTGGAGGACTATGGCGTCCCAGAGCAGCAGATATTGAAGTTTAACTTCACAGGAACTGAAGACTCCAGGTTTTCATTATTACAGAGTAAATCAATGAAAGACCCTCAGGGAACTGTAATAGATTGGATGCCCTCTGCAGCCAATGGGGGGCAGACTGAAGCTGAACAAAAGCTCTGTTGTGTTAGCAAAAACTAAAAACTAAAGTGCATTAATTAGCTCACTCGCTAACTGGAAATCCATTCTGAATCCCACAAGACTTAAAGGCAAATCAACTAGTCTAATTGAGAATTCCTTTTACTGAGACAACTGCCTTTTTACTGGATAGTTTACTCTATGTTTATAAATTTATTTTTGTATTTAATGGAGAAGCATTTATGTATGAAGGGTTCTATACAAATAGAGCTGCTCCTCCTCGAGGATCATGAGAATACAGAACATCCCACAGAAGTTGAGGAACCACAATGAATGCACACTGAAAACTAACAATTCAGACTCCTCCCCTGTATTACTGAGAAGTTTAAATCTCTTTGTTTGAAACAAATCACACACAAAATGGGCTGGGGAATATGAGCTTGCTGTGAGCAGTGTTCTATAATCATCTTCTATTAAGGGATGTATAATATGCTAGAAAATGACACTAAAGGATTAACTTTGCTTGAGCTACTCTATTTTACACAATTAAACAAACCTACTACCAGATAAGGATTTGGAAACATGTAGTAAGTAATAACTGCTACTGTGTAATAGAGTGAAACATTCAATGATTCATTTTAAGGCTTTCAAATGTGTGATTTAGTGATGCAATAAAACCACATAGAAGTATTTCTCACACACACACACTTTTTTTTTTTTTTAGGAAAACTCCAGATGGGTTTTTCTTGTAAGTTAATGCATTGTTCAGCAAGTCACAACTTAAAAGGGAAACTACACTGCCCGTCATGTGTCCACTGAGCGTTGATGGTGTATATATATATATATATGATGATACATTTACAGACAGGTGTTTTGACTGACTTGGATATTTAGCCTTATTTATTCAGAGGATATGGCCGGTGGGACCATCCCGAACCTGAGCTGGTGGTCCCCTTGCTGAAACGGCAACAGAAACGGAATCATTCTGCTGCAATCAGTGTGTGTGTGTGTGTGTGTGAGAGAGAGTGAGTTGTTGCTGATGTATCTAATAGACATGCCCTGACAGTAACGTTATAGCTACATGTGAAAATGAAATGATCAAATTGCAGGAATTCATTGCCTTGGCTGCGTTGGGTAACTGATTGGTAGTGTTGGGAAGGTTACTTTTGAAATGTAATAGGTTACAGATTACTAGTTACCCTGTTTAAAAAGTAATAAGTAATGTAACTATTTTGATTACTTCATTAAAGTAATGCAACTTAATACATTTGATTACTTTAACAAATGTTTTAAACTGGGCAATAAAGTTGAAACGTCCTAATATATAAATTTAAACCAGGCAGTGTAAGGCCTGGTTTATACTCCAGAGCGGACGCGTTCGTGCGCGGTCGCGGACCCCGCGTACACGGAGCATTTCAAATTATACTTGTTTTTAGAGCCCACTCAGCAGACGCGTTCGACACATGCGCAGTAGATCGGCGTTTACACAAACAACTAATCAAACATGATGACACTCATGCAAGAAGAAGAAGAGCTGCTTTGTCTGTTGTACCTAGCGCAAAAAGAGAAAAAAAGAAAAGTTTGAAAGTGTGGTGTACGGCGTGTTTTCCCACGCATGCGCAGTAGGTGCTGTTGGTTAGCGGACGAGTCCGTGCGGTCATACTTGATTGCCCAGGATGCGTTCGTACGCGTGGAGCCGTAGCGGACTGCTCTGATGACGCAAATGACGTAATGCGCATACTAGCGGACGGCTGCGGACACGCGGACGCGGAAAGTATAATACTGGCTTAAACCTCCCAACAGTTCTCAACACATATTACTGTCTCCCCCAGTGTAGCCTAACATATTCATATTATTATTATGAAATAAAGTGATATTCTATATAGAATACGGTTTACACCCAATGATCAACCATTTTAATGTCTGTTTTATATTAAATGTATTTTGGAGAATAAAATCACATCGAGGCCAAACCACTAGTAATATACTCAGATTTGTCCACTAGGTGGTGCTACGGTTCATTTTGATTTAGTGGAGAAGAACACGACACAATGTCTGTTAACTAGCTACTAGCTAGCAATAAATCTGTCATTAATGGAGATTAAACCTAAATGTACAGCTACTAGACGGACAGCGAGCTAAATATAGAGCTACATTACGTGGTGAGACGAGAGGTCGGCCTAGGAT
>JAVQJL010022859.1:5000-11749 GCA_036024295.1 Nannoperca obscura | reverse complement strand
ACACACACACACACACACACACACACACACACACACACTGTCGGCTAAGCAGTTTGTGTGATGCCAGGTTGCCTGCAGGTCAGGTAGCAAGGGCCTCTGCTGTCCTAGTTGTTTTCCATCCAAACCTCTCTCTATCTCTCTCACACACACACACACACACACACACACACACACACACACACACACACGCACAGACAGAAGCACAGACATTTATTTTGAACACCAGGATGTTTCATTAATCATTTTTGTGAATTACTCTCAGTCAAATGAATCTTTGATAACACACTGAGCAGCAAACTACCCTAAATCCTTGAGTATGACACTAAGAATTGTGAACCTGAACTTCAACATTTGACCACCGTGTGGACGGAGAATACAGAGAATAGACTTTAGTTAAAGGGACAAGAACATTTAAAGCATCTAAAGCAGCACAAGACGGTTAAGTGAACATGCAGGAAGTGATGAACCAAACAAAAGACCCTTCAGCAGCAGGTGAACACCACGAGGATCCATTTCATTTGCAGGTGTCATTTTTAAAGGATGAGACACACGTTATTTACCACTTCTGGCTTGTTCTTGTAGTTTCGGCCATCTGTTGAGTTCATTTCTGAGATCTGAGAGCGGCTTCGCTAAAAAGCAGACTGATGGGTCAAGAAACACGAGCAGTCAGGTGGTATACAAACACCTAAACTAGCCGTACTTAGTTCAATTCAATTCAATTTTAATAATAAAAAGGTTTAGGTGAGGAACAGAGGAAAGTTTTTATATGAACATCCTGACGTCATCCTCTCAGTATCTACTTTGGTTGACCATAATCAGTTTATTGTTGCTGTGGGTGGGACAGTGACTGGTCAGAGAAGATGGAGCCCAGAAAGAGTGCATGAAGTCAGCATTTTAATTGTTTCTCTCAGCCCAGTAGCAAACCTTCTGCGATCCTGTGGGAAACCAGTTTGATCGTCTGACTGGTGGAAACAAATGTCAAACTTTGTCATCATAGTCGATCAAAATGATACAAAAACTGCCAAGTTGTAATAAAATGGGACTTTAAAACTTACACTTACAAGTGACAAGTTCAAACTCTAAAGTTTAGAAACTTTTCCCAGCTGTTAGCACAGTGTGTAGTGTTTTAGTCTTTATGGCAGAAATGTTTTCCTTCAGAGTTTCATTCCAGTAACATATTTTCCACCATTATCTCTGTATTTGTTGTTGCAGCACTTTCCTCCTCGATGACTTTCTGTGTCATTTAGTCTGTTTTTCATCTTGATCTCTTGCGGCGGGATGCTTTTATGAAACCCTTTGGGAGGCTTTGTTTGTCTCATCTGCTCTGTTGGTACATGACACGCTTTCATCCGTCTTCTTTGCAGCAGAGATGCACGTTAGGAGCCGTATTTTATAGTCATGACGGCCGTGACTGGTATGAAAACTAGTCCAAGAGGTTGTTTATGTGCTTTCATTCGGTCCTGGTGCTGTATTTACTGCAGGAAGACCGGCAAGGTGGAAAATTTACACCAGCCGTCCACATATTACCAAACTGGGTCCAACCACTTTGGCAGGTAACCAGCCAGGCTGTTCTCTGTTTGGTTCGGCACTTTTTCTGCTGAAATACTGAAAGCTGTGGGTGGAATTCAGAAACTATCGAGTTGAAAAACAAGTCGAGTCAAAGAAAGTTGTGCAAAAGTAAACACAGAGAAACATTTAGTGGTTGGAAATGAGCTCAAGCTGCCGACTCCATCCTGAGGGAAAAAACACTTTCTCCTCCACCAACTATTATTTTCACGTTTATATCTTTTCTTTTTTAAACATATTTACCTGCTAAATCTGAATTTAGGACACTATAAAATTCTGTTTGCACCATGACCTGTTTTCTGTCTCGGTACACAACATATGATCTGAATGCAGAACCCTCGCTGAATCTCAGACGTGAACATATTCACCGTCAGTAAATGAATTGGGCCGGTACGCATGTGATCTTTGTCAATGGTTTACTTACTTTTTATTACATTTTTATTTACCTCCTGGTGAGTCTAAACACTGATGCACGATTGTATTTCTACTCTGCCTCTGATGGGTTAGCGTTCGTTGCCTTGGTTACTTTGGTTGGTTAGGTTTAGACATGAGGAGCGAGATGGAAAAACATATCGTCCACTTAACTGCGTATATGTCATGTAATGCATAAAAAAATACATTTAAAGTGAGAAATATTACCAAGATATGCCTAGAAACATAAACGTAGTGACGATCATGTCATGCAACTGCTGAACTTGGGTACCGGCACCTTTTTTGGTCCGATTCAGGTGTTCAGATCCAAAGCTTCTTCTGATATTTTAGCCTTGATCCGCCCCAATACGTCCAGCAGCACCTTGATTCACAGTACTCTGCTCAGGGAGACCAAATCTTCTTCCTGGAGCTGCTGTGTGTTTGATTGGTAGCTACTCTATTTTAAACGGACAGATGATTTCAGGAGGGAAATTGGAAACTCACAGGGTTGTTCGTGACCTCAGGACTGGACTTTTCGTAGTGTTTTGAGTCATTTTAGCCTTGAAGTTGTCGAACTATTTCAGGGACAAACTGGTTAACATGACCTGGTTTACCCTGGTCCTCTTCTCTGGGTAATACTGAAGTAGGTGATGTCTGATTGAAGCCTCATCCAACAGTGTCACATTGTTATAATTAACTTCCTTCTTAGCCTTAGTTTGGAAACTGAACGCTGACTGAACTTCAGCATTACTCTGCTTGACATTCACACAGTTTTGCACAGGGAACCTCAGGAGTACGACCGGTCCATTAATGATGCTGGTTGAGTGCCTTGCTCAAGGTTACTGCAGGAGAGGACGGCGCGCTGCTGTTGATTCTGCCTTCCCAGCGTGTCATATCCAATAAAGCAGGAGGTTCCTTAAAAATAACTTGTGCACAAATAAAACGACGAGGCCGATGAGTTATTTTTGTGGAAGGAGCGAGGGAGGGAACAGCTCACAGGGGGTCTGAGGTACCTGAGTGCCACTGCTGCTGATGATGTTTGAAGTCTAACTAATTTCATCTCCCGGGACACACACACACACACACACACACGTTAATCTGACCCAGTTTGGCTGAAACGCGCCAGCAAGTAATGATACCTCATGAAAACCAATTAAAAAACACGGAATCAAAACCAATTTTCAGTTAGTAATTGTAGTAATGATTTTGAAATAATGTTTAGCTTTAATTCGTCCAGGGAACATCCACCGAGACGCAGTCTTTATCAGAAGAACTGTAATTCATTTGCACTCAGTAACACACTTGTACCTCTGAGAGTTGCTACTGTTGACATTGATATCTCCAGCTAAGCTGCAGTGTCTTGCTCAGGGGAACGTCAGCAGTGGTTAGTGGAAGAAAAAAAGGGAGATTTCTACAGAAGAAGCATTTAAAAGTTCCCAATACAGCTGGTAAGTTGACCGTGTAACCAAACCATTAACCATGATCAAATTGATGAGCGGTCTGATATAATTTTTCACAAACCACTAAATAAAGAAGTTACGCCTTCGTTGAAATTCACAAACATTCACCAAGTGTTTCATCTGATTCTCAGCGAAGGACGACACAAATATACAGAAACACTTTACAAGCAAACATTTGAAACAGTGCTTTATAGCGGTGGGTCCCTCACTATCAATACCCTGCCACACACACACACACACACGCGCACGCACACACACACACACACACACACACACACACACGGATACACACACACACACACACACACACGCACTGTGCTTTCTAATATCTCTTGGATCTCCCATCTGTGATTCAGGTCTCGTCTAGTGATGCCTTGAGGCTGCATGTTGCAGGAAGTGATGCTGAAAAAGAGTTGTGTTTCTCCCTCTGGCCTTCTCCTTCTCTCATCTGTTTTATACACACACACACACACACACAAGCCTCTACTGCTATACTTGTGAGGACAGCATATTGACTGCAGCCATAACTTTGGATCCAGGTGTGTGACGCACACACATACAAGGACATACACTTCATTTAAGTCTGCCAAATTAAATTTGAATTTCCATAAGGATGAATAATTCAACATAGCCAGTTTGGACACACACACACACACACACGCACACACACACACACACGCACGCACACACACACACACACACACACACACACACACACACAGCAGGCTGCAGGCTCAGAGCTGTAGTGGTGTGTTGTGACCAGGCCACAGAGCTAAAAGTGGAACAGTGCTGACACTGATCTATGGTTAACTCTGTAGCTCGCTCTGAAAACCTGAATCTAATGAGAGTTAATGATATTTGCAGCCTTGAATCCGCTGATTTCTCTACATTCACTCCCACCTTTAGAAGCTTCAGTACAACCTCTGGTGTCTTCTCATTACGTTCATTTGGCAGATGCTCCTCTTTTAAAAAAACTAATTAAATTTTTTTCCCCTAAAAACACACAGAAGCAACTCTGGGTTCAGTGTTTAGCTCTTGAAGGAGCTGCAGGATTGAACCGCCAACCCCACGTTTAATAGCTAGCCTCCAGCTCTGCTTTACTTTGAGCCGAATTATAAAATGCTATGTAAGCTGTAAGCATGTTTACATCATAAAATATCATATAAAGTGTAATTATTGTATATTTAGCTTTGTTTTTGTTGTCTTGTTTACAGATGAGATGTTAATGAACATGACCAGACTGCTGCACCTCTGGTCAGTCTGTACTGCACATCGTGTGCCGTCACTTTGTGAAGAAGTGCCTCTTGTGCAAAAATAAAAAGAAGAAACATCACTTTGCGACCACTTTGTGTTGATCCAGGTCTTTCAAAGCATTTTCACAATTGATCCAATCAGTTGAAAAGAAAGAGTGTTCTGAACTCGATGTTCGTGGCGTACTAGCTAAAACCTCTGTGTGTCTGTGTTTTTCCAAGTGTGTACTGCACGTACACTGCCTGTGTTGTGTTTGCAGGTAAAAAAGTGTGTTATCCTGACTCTCCACACACACACACACACACACACACACACACACACACACACACACACACACACACACACACACACACACCCACACACACTGCTCTCCTGCAGCCAGTAGGAAGATGACCTTCTCTTCTAAGTGTTTATGTCCTGTTTCCTCCAAACCCCTCAACACTTAGCCAGCAGAGCTCTGCAGAGGAGCCGGCGCCGCTCCTGCTGTTGCTATGAGACAAATGGAAATCTGTCGGGGGGGAGGGGGGAGGTGCAACATCTTCATTCAGACATCTTGCTATTATTTTCAATTATTATTGACTGAACACTGACTTTTAGGTTTTCATAGTTCAAATTCAGATTTTCTTCGATCTGAATCCTCGTGCACAAACCTGAGAGCTCTGAGGGCTCACAGAGTCACGGAAGGAGCCCTGCAGGAAAAGGTTCATGGAAAAACAGGAGTTAGTGCTCAGTCTGGGAATATTTGAAATGTCTGCTTAACTTAACTTGAGCTTCCATTAAGCAGAATAAACACTGCTTTAGAGCTGCAACGATTATTCGATCTAAAGAAAATGAACTATTTTGATAATTCATTCAGCAACAAAGTCAAACATTTGCTGCTTCCAGCTTCTTAAATGTGAGGATTTGCTGCTTTTCTTTGTCCTTTCTGACAGAAAATGAAGCGTCTTTGGGTTTCGCTTTGGGCTCTGGGAAATTGTGATGATTTTTTTTGACACTAAAGGATTAATCATGGAAATAATCTGCAAATATCGAGAAAAGTAAAGATTGTGCTGAATTGAAGTGGACTAACTCGTGCTATGGTACTGCCTTCAGGTGTGGTGAGGGGTCCGGTTCAAGGACCTTTCAGCAGCAACACGTCACCTTCAGGGTTCAGGACAGTTTCAACAAGCACATGAGCATCTGGCTGCTTTACAGAGCAGTGCGAAGCTATCAGAACCTCCGCACCAGAGTCATCCAACGATCGCCTAATCACATCTGATGGGGAGAGAAAGTGAGTGACAGAGTGTGTGAGAGTGTGTGTGTGTGTGTGAGTGTGTAATTGTGGTCCTCCAAATTTAGTGGCAGCTATCTGAGGTAAACAGCTGGTGATTGGAGGGGGTAGATCCTATTTTGGAGAGCTTCCCAGACACTAATTCACCCACACACACACACACACACACACACACACACACACACACACACACACACTTAGAGAGTGACAGTGAGAACAGAAAAAAACGATCCTAATATACTACATGCCTCATCACTTCCCTAAACACTTACACACACAAAATCACACACTGAACTGTGGACACACACTTCAGCAGCAGCACATGAATAAACAAAGAGAAACACAATAAAAGGCCACCAGAGTCCACTGTGGCTGCGCACACACTCACACACTCATTACAAAAAAGTCCCAAAAACAATGTTTATCCATCAATCCCTTCACTGAGCTGTCGTATAAAACAAAACCACGTCCGAACACAGTATAACACTGTAGTAACGTTCACAGACTCATATCAAACGTGAAATTTAGAAAGCTGAACAACAGCGAGACTCTTTTTTTAAAAGTCACACTTCACCCAAAATGATGTTACAAGTTAAAATCAAATAAACACCATGTACATACAGCACTCACTGTGCTGCTGAGTCACTGTATAAGGAGAGTTTGGAAACTTTAAAAGTACATCTTTATGCAGTCCAACAGACCCGCAGTTTCCATCCTGGGGCTGCACATGATTTATTGAACCAAAAAACATATATTTCTAATATGCAAATGTCTCGCCCTGTTGTTAATCT
>JAVQJL010022859.1:0-2500 GCA_036024295.1 Nannoperca obscura | reverse complement strand
TCTCTGCGAATCGCTGAACAGGCAAGAGGGAGTAAAACGCTCCCTGACACGTTCAATAACACGTTAAACATTTCACACCGACATGTGAAAAATAAGATATTAAACAATCCAACCAACACACGGAGGGGGAGGGGGAGGAGGAGGAGGAGGAGGGGAGGAAGAGCCAGCTGGAATAACAGCAGAGATTATGATAAGAATATGAGGCTCTATTAGTCCATTCCACGCTGCCCACCTGCTCTGCTTTGACCACAGCTGGTGAGAATGTGTGATTTCTTTTATTTTGAATTTGAACATTACACCGGTGTTGTGTGGGAGGTCGTCGTCCTGCCTGAAACAGCTGCTGAATCCACAGGATCATCTCAACCATGACGGCTTTGTTGCCACTGCAAGTTCAGGGAACCATGCAGGAACACTGATGTGATCCTGGTCTAAATGAAGACACAGAAACAGAAAGATGTTCTAGCAGTCTCTCTTTGTGCCTGTTGTTTATTTCATTATGAGCGTGTTAATAAGAATAAATAAAAAGCATTTGAGCTACAGTTAGCATGCTCACGAGAACTCAGATTGTGTTGAAAAATCAAGCATTTTTCAAGGAATACATTCAAATTCATGCATTTTCCAAACCTTGAAAACATAACGGTCAAAATTCAGCAGCAGTAAAAATAAATAAATATAATAAATATGAAGAATTCAGAAGCAACATCCAAAGCATTGACTTGCTAAGAGGTCTTTGACAAGCGCACACCACATCTTTATACCTCATGTTCCTAAATGAAAAGTTCATCTTCATTTTTCTAGTAACTTAGAGTTTAAGAAGTCGGAAGCAGAATATTCTTCCACCTCTCCGCTCGTTAACACGAAGTCTTTCGCTGAGGTTTAAACACGACAGCAGACCGTTTATTTCATGAAGCAAAACAGACTTAAACTGATGCAATTAACATTTGGAGAAGAGAACAAGAGGAAGCAGCAAAATGTTGCTGAACCGCGGTGAATTATTGTTCTGAAGCACCTCCCGTCGCCAACATTTAATATCCATTTAAACATGAATAGAGTCAAAACTAATGTAATTGAATCTGCCCTCTCCTCTCATTCCCCCGCCGTCTCCTTTTATCTCCTTTCAACTCTTCACCTCTCCTCTGCTTCCGTCTCCCCTCTTCCTTCACTTTCCTTCTCCTCTTCTCTCCTATTTCTTTTTTTTACCTCAACAGGGATTTATTAATGAAGCAGATTTATACAGAGGGTGTGAGAGAGGGAGGCAGAGAGATATAGATTACAACTGTGTGAGTGAGAGAGATAAGAGAGAGGTAGGAAATGAGTGAGGCCAATGGAGAGAAAGAGGGAGAGGCGGCCGTTGGGTTTTTATAATTGGCTGTCTGAGTCAGAGTACAGTATCACCCCTCCACACACACACTCTCTCTCTCGCTCTCTCTCAGAGATCACATTTCCTCCTCTCGCCTCCCCTAACATGACATGAAACCAGCTTCTGAAGCCTCGGGGCTCTGAACATTTAAATTATCTCCTCTCTCCTCGACTCTCTGTGGGCTAAAGATCACAGATTCAGCTTCACGGCAGCAGCACAGACTGTCATTTCTTTCTGATTCGCCTAATTAGCGGCGCTAACGACTTCTCCGTACAATGTCCCTATTTTAACCTGCGGATTAACCCATACAACAACATCTCTTACTGGTGGAGAAAGAGCATCACTGTTGGCTGTGAGCAGCTTATCATATTGTCTTTTTACCTTTGTGCATACTTACTGTCAACTTCTGAAAAGTACAGTGAGAAGTGTAGTGCTGTGGTGCAACTGCACAGTGGGGGTGCACAGTGAAAACTGACATGCATGTCAGATAAGGAAGATTTTCATTTATGCAGTGTTAACATAATAAGAGTTTGCGGCTATTAATGTAATCATCTTATATGTAGGACATCTTTATGTAGCTGGAAACTGAATCCCTGTATATGTATGTATGTAGATATGTCCACATGTAGGTCCCACTCATAAAACAAAGGTTGTATTGATGTGTGTGAATAATCTCACTGCAGCTGTTCTTTCTCTAGCACAATAGCTGCTAGCAACAGCAGGGTGGCACAGCACAAACCTTTAAGTATAATGACTGTAATTGTGCACAACCTTGTTACATATATGAGGATTTAATTACTACGCTTGCTAATGATGATATTTTAGGATCTTTTGAAGCAGAAAAGCCAAACCAGCGACAGGTCGCAAGGATAATATTTGTGTTTTACTTGCTAACATGCGAAAAGGTCTCATAGAGAAGAGAAGCACTAACACACACAGGTGGGAGGAGGAGCGGGACACACAGGTGGGAGGAGCATGACACACAGGTGGGAGGAGGAGCGGGACACACAGGTGGGAGGAGGAGCGGGACACACAGGTGGGAGGAGCATGACACACAGGTGGGAGGAGGAGCGGGACACACAGGTGGGAGGAGCATGACACACAGGTGGGAGGAGGAGCGGGACACACAGGTGGGAGGAG
>JAVQJL010022855.1:0-14604 GCA_036024295.1 Nannoperca obscura | reverse complement strand
TCCTCTCTCCTCTCCTCTCTCCTCTCCTCTCTCCTCTCCTCCCTCCTGCGGTGCTTCATTTTAGCTGTCTTCATCTCATCTGCTCACAGGGGGATTAGTCTGAGTCTTCACCGTTGCTTCCACTGTGTGGGGAATTAACAGCAGGATATTCTGTATATGAACAAGAATAAAGCCTCTCTGACTGTTCCCCACCATGCAGAGTGTATGTGTTCATGAGAGAGAGGTGTGTGTGTGTGTGTGTGTGTGAGAGAACATTTAAGCGTGTGTTTGCTGTTGGCTTGTGTGACATAATACCATATTCCACTTCTATAGAGGTTAATACATTGTATGTATTGGTTACTTTCAGTATTGATTAATATGTAGATTCATTTTAATGATAAATTGATTGATTGATAAATTGATTGATTGAATTTGTGTATGTGAGTATGTGCTTTGTAGTGTAGGTATTAAAATGGGTTAGGTATCGAACCTTAAAACTTAATTGGTAGCAACCAAAATGTGAGCATCGAGTGTCACGTTACAAGGTATCGAATGTCTGGTGAAACTTGTAATCAGATAGCCCCTGATGATTTCCCCCCAATTTCACAAAAGTCATTTAGTTATTTGTCTCTGATATAAATGGGGTGGACAAAATAATATAACACAATTCAGTTCAGCAGTACCAGAAATGACAGCCTCTTAAATGATCATACGGTTGAATTAACGCATCTCTAAAACAAAAAACTTCATGAGAGATTTATTGCAGGACTGTTGGATTAGACTGCATTAGTTTTAGCTGGGTACATCTGATAAACTGGCGACTGTATAAGAAGATATTGTTTCTTTTTTTCTTCTATTTCTTAAAGTAAGGTATTTAAGAAAGTAATATGTGTTGGTGTTGTATCAGCACAGGCATGAGACATTTTTCAAACAATACCCAGCCCTAATTCTGAGTTATAAATATCCTCAGATCATTTATCCATGATATTCTTTTCACTCTACATTTTCATGCTCTTGCCTGCTTTCTGTCTCTTTGCTGTATTGTGTGTGTGTGTGTGTGTGTGTGTGTCTGCAATATTTCATCTGTGCATGCTGTGTTTTCTTGGCTGGCTGTGGCAATTAAGGGAGATAATGCTTTGTGCCCACTCCCAAACAGATTGAGCTGAAGGAAGACAGTAAAAATAAAATATGAGAGAGAGAGAGAGAGAGAGAGCATGAGGCACGAGACACAGGAAGCAGTGAAGCCACAGGAAGAAGAGAGCGGGGCAGGATGAAAGGCAGAGCCTGAGGTAGTGTCTCAGCCTACATTTAAGAGTAGTCCACCGGGGTTAACTGAGCCCATGACGATACACTCTCAGTCTCTCACTCTATTCGTTCCTTCCCTCTCACTTGTTCTTTCCACTTGAAGGTAAACTCCTTTTGTTTTGTTGTTTAGTTTCGCTTTTGAGATCACGCAAGGGAGGCCGAGAGACAGACCAGGCATTAAGGGACTGAAGCTGGATGACAAACAAGTGAAGGAGGTCTTAATGTGTTTCTCACCAAGAACAGGAGAGTGCGTGTTTATCTCACTCACACTCAGTACATACAGTATTATCCCACTTATACATATTGTTGCACTGTGCACATGATGCAAATGATTCCACTCATGAACAACACATCTCATCCCATGTGCACACAGTACACACTGTTAATGTTCATTTTTCATGTGAAGCAACGAAAAAACGTATTCACCAGAGCTATTTTTATTTAGCCTAAATGCTCTCTTTCCTCGACTCATGGCATAACAGATTGTTTTTATTGCTGATATCTGTTATAATTACACTACATATAATATGTAATAGTTACACAAGAACAACTCACCTTGCTGCTAGCTTCATTTTGTACACATCTACCATCTGTTGAGGTTGCTGTCATCTTTGCGACAGGTCATTCAGGGTATTTTAAGCTTCAGTGCAGCATATATTATGATGATGGACCTAATAGCTCACAAGTAGGTACCACAATTATCTACTGTGGCATCAATAAATGAACCGTAGTTACAATGAAGCACATACTCAGCGGTGTTATGGCTTTTAGAGGTGACTATAATTAGATCTTTCTGTCTGCATATATCGTTCACACATGAGGTTTATAACAGGAACATGCTTGTCTACCTCCTTGCAGCATAAGACGCATAAAGCATGGATGGTGTAGGTTCAGTGGCATATATTTTAGCAGTTGCGTTGCTTGGCTGGTCTTTTTTAATGAAGAAGATGTACAGTGAAGGGTAGTATAGAAAATGAAAACTCCTCTCCATGCTCTACTCCTGTTGTTTCTACCATGACAGCACCATCTGTTACTGGCTGGTGTTCAGGCTGGACTTAATCAAAACACACACAGACTGTTTGTGGTTTATCTTTGATATTGCAATGACACGATAACACAAATTCTCATATACAGCAGTGGGTTGGAAGAAAACCTGGCAACATGAACTGCATGTTAATTTAATTTAGTCTCCTGAAATAACTTGGTCGTTTTCCAGATAAATATAAATCTACTTAACGGTCATATTCAGGCATTAGGCTTATGTAATTATTATTAAGACAGCTTCTTTAATTTGTACAGGAACTTTTCATCTGATGAGATGTAACCCAATGTCGTCCTATATTGCCAATGTGGCCATAAAGAATTTATGCAGTAATTGCCTTCTGGAATATTGATTCCTAACATGCAAAATAATTTTGGCTCATTCTGTTCCTACAAATTGTTTGAATATTTGAGTGTTGAAGTTAATTCTTGACTTTGGAAACAGTAGTTCGACAAAAAAAAACAACAATAATCTTGAATGGATGGAAGTTGGTCAATTGACTCAGAGTTAACTGAGCAAACTACATCCAGAGAAGAAGAATGTGAGACACAGTTGAAAGAGCTAGTAAGTTTGAGGAATTGCTGATATATCTGCCTATAAGTAATGCACTAGATTGTTAAGTAAAAGCCGTGCCTTCTTGCCTTTCTGGCAAAACAGCTGTTACAATATGACAGCATAACATTTTTTAATATTTATTGTTAAAGTTTTGCGTTGAAGTTAAATATTTGCACAGTCCCTCCTACTCTTGCTGGGATATTTTTGGCAGCCATCTGATGCTTTATCCTTGCATTGATTATAGTACTTACTGTATGTTAAAACTGTTAAGGTCTTGAGTTAAGCGTTTTTATAAGCAATGTTGTATTTTACTCCCGAATGATATAACAAAGCATTTTAACAAGGTTAGCTTAACCTTGAGAATGTACCGGAAAGTAGGGCTGACATGATTAGTTAGTTAATCAATTCCTTGATCAACAGAAAATGAATTGTCAGAACTGATTAATAATTTTAGTAATTTTTTAAGCAGAAATGCCACAAATTTACTGGTTCGAGTTTCGCTAGTCTTCTGTGATAATAACGGAGGTTGAGTGGGTCGTCCTGGCTCCTCCTGTCCACTTGTCCTTGTGTGTCCTGGGGCAAGACACTGAACCCCAAGTTTCCCACAGTTTGGGAAATGTGGGTTTTCACTATTTTGTGACATTTTGTAGATCAAACAATCAAGTAATCAAGAAAGTTGATTAAAACAGTGTTGTTACCACATCTCTCAACAAATTATGAGATACTAAATTGTCTAATGCCTGTCCAGGGAGCCACTATTGTATTAAGTTACCACTGAGCTTTAAATCCAAGTATTTACTTCATGCAAACCACACAGTACAAAATCACCTGGTTACAAAATGTCAGAGCTGTTCATTTGAACAGTTGATCCATTCAGATGTTCTGTGAAGTTTGTTTGAAGCCATTAGTGTCATAATTTAAAGTCTAGTAGTATTACGCCAGACGTTATATTGAGTTAAGCGTCCTACTGCCACCTCTGTTCTAACTCTCTTCTAATAGATAGAAGCTGTGGCCTTGCTTGGTTGTGAATCCATATACATTATCCATAATAAGATTAAATCACTTTTAATGTGTATTAGACATGCAACGAGACTCATTGCACTCATGCAAACGAGCACTGCTCGCTGAAGGAAGGGGTTTTTTTTCTTTATGAGGTGACAGCTACAGATCATTTGCTGTGAATAAGGTCACGGTGGGAACAAAGTGAAATGTCACGATCGTGGTGACTCAGAGCACTTCTCAGGCCTCCATGTATACAGTAACTGCAGAGAGCTGAGATAGCAGCAGCCACAGACAGACACAAGGTAGAGAGACTGATGAAGACAAACAAGAAACCAGCAGATGAGAGAGACTGATGGTGACACATGCAGAAACATCTAGATAGGTATTTGCAGTGCCACAGCTTCCTGCTGCATCACTCTGCCTGAGGATACACTTTCACACCTTTAGAGGACATCTGACAACACCTTCGGCTGGAGAGAAGTGATGTGACTAAAATAGACGTTTATTATGTCCGGTTGTGTTCTATTTACTTCATGCACTAGTGTGTTTCAGACCAGTGAATCTTTGCTGTTATTGAACACAATTCACATTTTTATGTCATCACGTGACCTAAGTGTTAAACGTCACTTTTTATTAGAGAAGATGGTAACCCCTGTCTCGTTTCAAAGATGGTCTTTGGCGTTTTGATGACACCTGAGCCAGTGCCACTAAGTGGTGAAGTCAGAAAAGGCTAGTACACCAGTCAGCCAGCACTACATAACATATCCTGATCATTATACATATAATCAGTGCTACTGTGTTTAGGAGTCCCAACAAGACATACTACCTTTTTATTATACTGAGTTAGCCTATTGTAGTCCTGTTGTAAACTGAGAATTGCTCCTTAGTCACAGCATGAGTTGCCAAAATTATTGCTCTTTTTCTAACATGCTGAAATGACTGAGTGACTCAGTCAGTATTTCAGTTTTTTCTGTTAACTCCTTTCTCTTTTCATCTTCATCCTTTACTTACATTTTTTCTCTCTTGTGCAACTGTGAAGCTATGGTTGTTACTTTTTTTGTCGGCTTTGTCATCATTATTTTCCCCTCCTTGCTTAGCTTCTCTTTAATGGGGAATAATAGCAAAAACCTCTATTTATGTCTCTCTGTACTACATCGCATAGCAACACAAACGCCATGTGACTAAGCCCTGCAGCAACCCCTAACACCAAGATGGCCCTGTCGTATGATCTGCTGTGGTTTATCTTTTTTCCCGATATCTTTTCTTTTTCACCTGTTTGCTTTGATCCTCTGCCTGGCAGCATCACTAAGTCATCCCCTCAATCTCCATCTAAAAGCCTGATGCTTGATAAATCTGGCCACGTGGCTTGATTTGGCCACTTTCCAGAGTTTGGGCTCCATCTAGATCCCGGTGGACGTTTCGGACAGCGGGCAGTAAGAACAGCGGATGTTGCGTAATAGGATGCACTTACAGTGAGCAGCCTGTTGGTCCAGGAAGCTTTTTAAAGGGGTAGCATTTTATCATGTCCATTTCCATCCCACTTCCCACAGTTGTAAACATGCACTCATGTTTTAGAGGTCCTGGGGGGGGGGGGGGGGGGGGTAGAGGGAAGCCACCTGACAGGAAGTGAGCCTGGTTGGATTGATGGCATCAGCATCAGGATTGTCTGGTGTCCTCTGTGCCATGTGAGTCAGCACTTAGAGCAGAAGATGACACTACTGACAGACAACACACACACACACACACACACACACACAGAGTTAATAATCTGCTCGGCAAAACACAGTAAGCATGCACAAGTGCTCGCTCACTTACACCTGTCACAGGCTAACGTGTGCATGCAAATGGAAATCAGCTATGGTCCAACAGCACACACACACACACACACACACACACACACACACACACGCACGCACAACATACACACACAGAGGAACACACATGTTGTTGCCTGCGTCCATAACATCCTACACCAGGCAGTTAAACCGTCCTCTCATGATGTGCAATAAGGCCGTCACTGTCTGCGCTTCGTTCCTCTAATTGATTTTGGGTAATGGGAACCTGTTCTGTTTAAATGGCTCATGGTCCACGCTGCTGTGTTCTTATCAGTGATCATTCGTTATAATGAATGTGCTCAGCTATCGGGCCATAATATAAACCTGCCACAGGCCTTTATGTTTATGGGCAGAGCTTCAGAGGAGGACAGAGCGAAGAAGAGTGGACAGCCCTGTCATGAGACATCATTTAGGAAATAATTACAATGGGCCAATACAATATAATGAAATTAAGTACTTTTATTTATAAATGACAATAAATATGATGATGGAAGATTGGCAGTTTGTGATAGAGGTTTTTATTTACAGAAAATAATGAGTATGAATGAGAATAATCCCTGTCTTTGAAACCAAATCTATAATAATTACCGGTCACCTAATTCTAATTACTGGTCACAGCTCAGAACAGGAGGCAGTCTTTTCACATTCAGGTCAAGGTGTCATTGTGTAAACAAGTGTATAAATATGCTAAACAATTAATGGCCAACTGGGTAAACATTATACCTGCTAAACATTGTTAGTATTTGGCTAAAAGAAAACCAATGTGCCTAAGTACAGCTACTAACATGCAGTCTTGTAACAGACAGTTATGCATTTTGTGGAGAATTATTTAGGCAGATCTATAAGGCCAATATATGTGAAAATGAGATTATCTTTTGTGGTGTAGCTTTTTATGATTATGATATTTTTACATGGAAATCTTGTGTGTTTAAGCTTTAAAGGATCATTTCAGTTTATTACAACCTATCTTATTTTGCCCCCCCCATGATTGTACTAGATCTGATTACATTGTTAAAAAGGTGTGACAGGGCAAGAAACATGAGCAGTCTGACCAACCAAACTGGTTTCAGACAAATTTATTTTGAAAAGAGAACAAAGACAGTGAAAAGTGAATGTATTCCATTGAAAACCTCCTTCCTCCTTCAACTTTGATGTAATGTACTTGCTGTAGTTGAGTGCGCAAATAATTCTCCTGCGTAATGAGGGAATATTACCAATGTTTCAGATGTGCCCTCCTTCAGCTTTATCTCAGAATATAGTGGTTTAGATAATCTAATAAACTGTTGACTTGTTTACAACTTTTCTGATCGTCTGAACGCTCGTGTTTCTTGTTTCTGTAGTAGTGTTATTGCTGTTCCGAGCAATTACCTTGAGAACAACGCTATCATAAAGGACTGTAATTAAGCAGCTGTAGCCAGGCCTACTTTTATTGGGGAATAGGTGCTTTATGCACTTGTTCTATCCTAACTTAAAACTTAGAACTGAGAAAGGGAAGCTGGAAATGGGTAGTTTTAATGACCTGTATAAAGTGATATTGTTTGTATTGTGTGTAGTACAGTGTGGGACAGTTTTGGGGCAGCGTTAGGGGACCAACACTGTGAGTGTGTGCTCCTTCATCGGCATGTGTGTGTTAAAGACTAATGGCCCAGTGCCAGCCAGGGGCCTGTAGGGGGATAATTGCTCGTCAAAGCTTCTGCACAAGTCATTACCACAGATTTAACCTCCGACCCCCCCACAGCGGGCTGACCGGAGCATCGTAGCCAGTGACACCCCTGGATTTCATTATTGGGAGCAGGGAGACGCAGGCAGGGGTTGTTGGCTGTCACATCTGTGTGTCTGTGTTTGCAGTTTTACCTCTTCCTGTGTCTTTCTTTGTTACATTTGACATTGTCTGTTTATATTATACTCTTAATATTGCTGTGTCATTGTACAACCCTGTCACCTACAAAATACCTTTGTATACTACTAATTTGGAAACGTAATTGCTGTCGGGATCATAGTGCGAAGGCTGGGTCGGGATGATTGAGAGTACAAAGCACAGGACTGGAGGGTTCATGTCCCACCTGTTATTAGGTTTAGACTGTTAAAACTGTAAAACACTTAGGTAAAGCAGTATGTATTGATTTGGTCCCTTTGGACAGCAGAACAAACTGTAAACACAACATTTAAGTATTTAGTATAACAGTTTTATTATTAAGTTGTTTCATTGCTAATGTGTTAGCAAACATTTGCTTATTAACACAACGAGCCGTGCACATTTTCATTCATTTGGACTCGTGTTTCTGGTCATCAAGTCCAATATTCACTCTGTTTTAGCTTTGTTTTTGGTCTCTGCCAGCTCCTGAGGGAACTATCTGCCTCTTTAGCTCCACTATGTTCACCAGCTAGTCGCTAACTGTGTCTGTGATGAGCAGGTATCGGTTGTTGTTGAACAGTAACAAGACAAAAACCAAAACAACCAGCTGAAAATGCTCTGTAAAGCTGAGGAGAACTGCAGAGTCGATGATAATTATCTGTGGCTTCATCTCTACAAGTGACACATTTCACATTATATGTAGCAAGTTGTTAATATGAAAATACTGATCTGTGCAGCTTTAAAGACTGTGGTGTGGTTAAGATTTCGAACAGTCAGCATCTTATCTTGCGCTTCAAGTCAGTGTAGACAGTGTCTACTAGAAAGTGTCACTTTTACAATATCTTTCTAAACTCAGCCAAGTTCTTTGAGTTGCCAAAGCATAACCATAAAAAGGTTGATCATACTTAGAGTGGCCAGGAGCAGATTTGAACACTGAACATTTTATGTTGGCAATGACTTGTCTATGGAAAAATCTGCAAAATACTAGCATACATTTTTCTCATTTTTATGATAAGAAATGTTATTCAGCCGACATTGTTTCTTTCTTTCTTTCTTTCCCTCTCTTGTTCCTCTCTCCTGTAACTATTTGTCATTCTGGAGGTGTTTTTTTGAGACCACCTGGATGCAAAAACCTCCTTCATCCTGTAAACCAAAGACAAAAACATAGATTTTTTGCACCTTTAGACAGACTCAACCAGACATGGCTGGCACCATCACACAGACTTTGTTTCCCTCTCTAACATATTAAAAGTTGTTTCTCACTCGCAGCTTTCTCATCAACTCTCTGTGTCCGTCAACAGAGGCCCACACAATAGCACCATGCACCATTGACCCCAATGATTCATACTCTGTCTGACTGACAGCACCTCGCGCCTCACCACTACTCCTCCGTCACACACAGATTGAGCCTGCATGATGGATTACACGATGGATTATGATGGATTATAAGACTGGCATTCACATAAAAATCACACAAACACACTTTGTCTCTTTGGACATATCAACTGACTCACTGACGCAGTGTTGTTGTTCACTGCAGGGTGAGATCATATTACTGGCCTCTGATCAGAGCTGGTTCAGTCTGATGCTCACCTTCGTTAATCTATTTGTTTAACACACGCTGTATGTTTCTCACTGTGTGCTCTGCTGAAAGAA
Organism: Nannoperca obscura; assembly: GCA_036024295.1. Classification (NCBI taxonomy): domain Eukaryota; kingdom Metazoa; phylum Chordata; class Actinopteri; order Centrarchiformes; family Percichthyidae; genus Nannoperca; species Nannoperca obscura. The sequence continues at coordinate 5,375 of JAVQJL010022855.1, read as the reverse complement.
GAAAACTGTCGGAGATGTCACAGTTTGTTTCTTTTGAGTGTGACTTTAAATGTGTTGCTATGGTAACGTTGTACATTCCTCTTCCCTCTCCAGTTGCTCTTCATCTTTTTTCTTCTCATCAATTCATTATGGATAGAGAGAGAATTTATCCTTGATTAACCTAACTGGGTCTGAATGGGTTTGAATATTTAAAGGGAATGTGTCTCGTTTTCAGTGAAGCTTCAGTTTTCTGTTCAGAATTAATTTATGCGTAAATGGATGACTGAATGAATCCAAATATCACCATCTGCCTGCAAACAGAGGAGGTTGTGGATGAAATAGTGCTGGATTGTTTGGCAGTAAACTGAGTGTTTGTTTGTATTGGGAATGTGGATGTGCAGCATACTAACTGCATCTATCTTACACACACGTACACACACACACACACACACACACCTTCTTAACCAGACTGAAGCGGGATGAGCCCAGGCTGCAAGACCATAACCGTGACAGAGTGATTTAAAGTCACACACACACACACACACACACACACACACACACACATTCCTACCTCTCTTATCTTTTTTGCTGCAGCATGTTAGTCATAATACTTACAGCGTCCTATAGCTCCTGTCCTGTAACCTTCACTGACTGTCACCACTGCGAGGGCTAATTACGTGGACAGGATTTCAGGGCAAGACAAGGAACAAGACAGGTTAATTTGAAATTCTCCTTAAATATATCTTCCTGCCTTTCTGATGAGTTAAGAAAGTATGGTGAAAGACTTCCACTGTAAAAATGTGCCAGTTACTATAGGATTATAGATTCTTAAATTTGTAATACTGTAACATAGATGCATCTTTCTGTACAGTTTCTTTCATTGCTTATAACATAACATAGTTACCGGTGCCCTTAAATGCATGCAGTACACTGCAATATGTAATGTGCACCTCCCTTTGATCAACATGTAGATACACATTTCTTTTTATTTCTATATTATTTTATTATGCACATTTATGAATTAAAGGAAATCCCTGGCTTAAAGAGTGGAAAAGCATAACCAATACAGGTGTGTTATCTGTGCTGCTGCCTGTCTTGGCCAGGACATTCTTGAAAACGAGATTTTTAATTTCAGTGAGTCTTTTAATCCTGGTTAAATAAATATAAAAGGTGCTTTCATATGTATGTACTGCATGACACTTGGGTGCTACCTGTGTTGTGACAATACACTTTTTTGCTCAGTGAGGTGTATAGAAATGCTGGGCATACCAGCTTCTTAATCTAATTTAAAACTCATGGGAGATGTTGGACCAACCTGCTAGGCAGCGCTCTCCCCTACGATCACCAGAAAGCCAAATAAGGGAATATCTTCTGAAAGAATGGTGTTCGTCCAGTTCCATCCAGTAGAGTTGGTAAACATCTTTAGTTTTTATATTAATAATGTATCAAATGAGTATTTCTGATGAGAGCAGTGTCTGTCATAGTGATGAACCTGCAGAGAAATATCACCAGACTCTGCAGTTGGCCTCCAGAGCGTCTTTCAGTTCATTGTTTTGGTTTTTCGGCCTGCAACTTTACTGTTCTGGTTCATTCTCACCACTCGTATCAACTTTGCTTACAGCTGTTGCAGGCAGCTGTTTTCTGTGAATAAGCTCTGATAAACCCACTGAATGTTTTTAGCCCAGCAACAAACAGCAAACAGGAACAATTAGGGACTAGCTGGTGAAGGTAATGGAGTATTTAGCAGCTAAAGAACAACATATTTCCCTCAGGAGCTCCAAAATCATGCAGGTATAATAAGACACTATGTTGTTTTTTCCTTTAATTTGTCACCCATCTATTAATTAATCTATCCAACATGTTTTTTAGGGTTTGCCCAAAGTCACTCTTTGAATTTTTTTACATTACTGACTGAATACACCAGAATACATCAGAGATATAACAGTGTTAGAGCATCCACAGATGGATGTTTGTGCCCTCCTCTCCCTCCTGCTGCTTCTGTCATATGTGCTCCTCATAGCTTTTGCGGGAATACAAGTAGCAGGATTCTAATGTGACCTTTACTGCTGATAAATATGTGTCTGGCTGCTGGAGTTTAGAGTAAAGAGCAGCACTTCTATTGAACTTTCTTTTTTTTTTTTTTACAGTACAAATGCTTTAGGCAAGATGCCCTTTTACAGCATTCATTTGAGATAACAATGTTATAAAGCATAGTGGCTGCGAGAGACTTCTGGCTTCATGGGAAGATTAGATTGCTTTGCCCTAGTGGGTTTTCATTTGTTACAGTGTTTAATAGTTTAACCGACTCTATAAACCAAAAAATGGAAGTTAGAAGGGAAGAAGAATGACTTTTCTTGACTTCAATTGACCTCAATTATTCATCATTCATAGAGTTAATTACAAAGAAGGATATCAAGAAAAAATGAAAGAAATGTAGGGGAAAAAGATGAGGGATAAGTTATCAAAATATATTTATTGAGACTGCAGATAATTAGCACTAAGAAAAAAGTCACAGAATCGAGATAGGTAAGATTTAATCCCATTCCCTGTAATATGTGGTTTGAAAGATTTCTCACTCCACCTTAAAGTGAATCACTGCCATGTGACGATGTGCTGGCAGAGTCAAGCTGCTTTAGATATGATGAATCATGAATCAAAAGCTAAGAATATGTTCTGGAGTGAAGCTTGACTAGCGTACGCTCAAGTGATTCAGCTTTTGATTGAGGAAGAGCAGCAATGAAAATGTGGATTTGAGTGACTACAGGTTAAAGAGAGAGTGAAGGGGAAGACGATTGCAGGTAGGTTGGAGAGTGTAACTATGGTTGAAGAAAAGAAAAGAGTATGAGAGAGAAAGGAAATCAGAGGAATATACTGAATGCACTTCCAGTCTCTTCACTTTTTGTCTTGTTCTTTTCCCCCTCTCCCCTCCCTCACCCTTCCCCATTCAACTGTGTTCTCATCTTCTGAGTGCTGCAGCGACTATGTTAAGCCGCTTCCATCCCTCCATCCAAAGCTAATGCATTTCCCTTAAATATTTCAATATGATCCTCCTCTGTTCTGCAAGGTTGAGTACAAGCTCTCCCTCAGCTGGCGCCCACAGAGGAGCGCTGCCACTGATAAAATCCTGCCAGGGGTTTGATGTCTTAGAGTGCTAGAAACAACTGCTGAAGACTTGAATAAAAAAGAGGGAGAGACACTCAAAGGGAGGTAGGGAGGATGTGGGAGGACTGCGAGACGGGGATATAGATTATTGATCGAGGGAGATACATCAAATAACTAGTGTGTGTTGTGTGACGGTGAGCTTTTTATTTTTCTTTATTTGGTATCTGTGTGTATATGGTTTTCTGCACTTCCTGCACAGATGTAGAGCAGCTTGCTGGCTGATGCAACATGGAGCAAACTTGTATTGTTCCTCAGATGTGGTTCTGCTCTGCAAAATCCGGTCTGACAGGCACTCCAGTGAAGCACGCAGACGAGCACAAAAAGGCCTGCGAGCAAACCCAATCCACACATGAAAATAACACCTGAAAAATCAACTTCCCACTTTACAAGCTGTTATGTAAGACAACAACCCTTTGTGCATCTCTGCGTGTGTGAAGACACATCCAGTGGTGGCAGCAGGGCCAGCGAGGGAAGCCTTTATGGTTCAATCATTTCAGTTCTTCATTATGGCCTATACCTGTCCTCCCTGGTCCTTTTCTTCCTCCCCGTCTGTCTCTTCATCCCTCCATCGCCTCATCACTTCTGCCATTATATTTCATGGCAGCAGCCGTCGGGGGGCTGGACCCGGAGGAAATTAAAAATCTTTGTTGCTTTGTCGCTCTCCCCTGTGGGCGGGCAGACGTATGGCATGCCACATGCATGCACATACACGCGCACACACACACACGCACACACACACACAGACATATAGAAAGTAGTTAGACCCACACATACTTTACTATAGGCTATACATTTACTCATGGTTACAAGTAAGCACACAGACCCAAAGCCAAACAAAGACACAGTATATTCATTAACCTGAGGGTCACTCAGTTCTGTGTGTGTGTGCCAACTATCATCTGTCTGGTATCGATGGAGCCTTAAATATAATGAAGACAAATATTGACGTGCCCTTTGTTCTCATATATGTTCTAGTTGCAGAACCAGTAACCGGAAAAGCCTCATCCTGACCAGTACGTCCCCCACCCTGCCACGGCCACACTCTCCACTGCCTGGACACATAGGTCAGTATATTAAACTTACACACATGATACAGTGCAACTTTAAAGAGTATATTAGCGTCAGTTTGTTACGTTTTTTTAAAACAATGACAATTTAGCTGTGTTTACTCATAATGGATCTATTTAAAAATAGAAGAAATAAATGAAACAAAAGCAGACTTGAAAAGTAGAATTTGCAACATAACCACTCAAGAATTTCTTATTTTTCACTCAAAGGGTCATTCTGTGCTGCATGTTGTAATCAGAGTTAATTATAAATTGTCTTCTTGGAGCTTTTGGCTTCATTGGGACATAAAATCTGGGTCAAAGTAGGTTTAAATTATCTTCTTCTTAAACATAAAATCTTTTTTTGTAAAAAAACGATTAGCCTTAAAAATCAACTTGACACCAACAAGAAATCTCCCCTTATTATTCAAACTGGCCACAGTGATGTGGCAATGTACTCCAGGGTGTGTCAGTACGCTGTGACATCACTGCAGGAAGGCGGTGAGAGCCTTAAAGAGAAACTCATTTCATCAGAAACAAATTTTGGGGTTGAAATGACTAATAATTATCAATAGTGTTAGAATTGATCCAGTAGATTGTCTCTGCCGGCATCTGTGAACGGGCTGCAATGGCTGCAACGTAATCCTTGTAGGCAATTGCAGGTACGTCCACTAAAAGTGTTTGTTTTTGGCACTGACGCAGACTGTTTTTCAAGGTGTGTGACCGTGTTATGGAAAGGATCCCTACAGAGGTAGACTGTTTGTTAAAGAGTAAGATCTCGCTCTGAAATCTGTATTTGAGTTGTTGCAGGGAGACAAACAGATGTTACTCTTTAACAAATGTTCAATTTCTGTAGGGATCATTTCCATAGTGTTGGTAGGTATTATTCATTTCGACCCCAGCATTTGTAAAAATAGTGCCCAAATTTAAAAATACAGAAATTCCTTTTAAGGGTGGGCCAAGAGTGCCACAAGACATTTTTATTTACAGTTTTATTGAGCATTCAATAACATTTCCACGGAATAATAATAAATGATGCAACATCTAATTTAACTACATATTTATATTTCATTTACATACACTACCGTTCAAAAGTTTGGGGTCACCCAAACAATTTTGTGTTTTCCATGAAAAGTCACACTTATTCACCACCATACGTTGTGAAATGAATAGAAAATAGAGTCAAGA